>WAAG01079834.1:96350-162618 GCA_013390105.1 Tichodroma muraria
AAAAAAAAAAAGGCGCTGATAGCGTTTCCCTTGGATGAGCACGATCCCACTCTCTGCGCTGGGGACAGATCTTGGAAGGGCTTTCCTCAGCTTTGGGTTATGTTTCCCCTCCTTGCTGCAGCCCGAGGAGAGCCTCCAGTCTTTGCCAGGAATCTTTGACCCCGTGGCTGCCCCCTTACAGAACCACAGAATTACTAGTGAAACTGCCGGAAAGACAGGAACTCTCTGACAACATCTTTTCAGTGTTAGAAAATCACGGCATTGCTTAATTTTGGCCAGGATGTGCAGTGGAAATTATGTCATCCACGCATGTCTGGGTTGTGCAGTGAAAATTGTTCCACTGTACGTGGTTCTTTAGTAGACTTATCAGCTATTTATACATAAAAAAACCTCCAAAGACATTCATATTCATTGGTCCTAAATGACACAATTCTTAGTATCCGATCTCCTGTTGGTTATTGATCCCTTCGCCTTTGATGCTGATTAGGTCCTCATTCTTTGGTTCTCTTACCAATCTTTTCCCAGACCACGTGTTTGTGACGTGACCCCATCCGGGGTAAAGTTCATTAATGTTCATTTACCTCCTGTGTATCTTCTGGCAACTCCCAATCTGTAGATGTTAACCTCATCAGACGTCACCCAACCTCTTTGAACAGAATCTTTTAAGGAGAAACTTCAATTCCCCTCCCCCTGGGCAAAGGCGAACAAACCCCTGAGTAAAGTTACATGAAAAATTTTTTAAAGTTGCATCATTTCCAAGAGAGTCATCAGGGTTGGAAGAGACCTTCAAGATCCCCACGTCCAACCATCCACCCCATACAATCACTTCAACCGCTTAACCACAAAACCATCATCCAACGCCACATCCAGACACCTCTTGAACACTGCCAGGACAACCACCTCCACCACCTCCCTGGGCAACCTGTTCCAATGCCTGACCATCCTGACAGAGAAAAACCTTTTCTAATACCTAGTCTGAATCTCATCTGAGACTTAACCTGCCCCAGATTAAGGCTGTTTCCTGTAGGAGAGACTGTAGAAGAGGTAGTTGTAGAGACCAGTGAGGTCACCCCTGAGCCTCCTCTTCTCTGGGCAACCTCCTTCAGTATTTGGGGGCAACGCTTTCCCCACAACCCCAGCATGGCCCAGATTAGCACCCTGGTGACCCCACCCCCTCCCAAACCAGGCTGATCTTTGCTATGTCCAGTGGTGCTGCTTTATGTGATCCCACTGCCTTGCTTTATCCTTTGGTTTTATTTTTGGTAGTGGTTAGGAAGGAGTCTAGTCAGTGGATGAGGAAAGGATAGGAGGACAACACTGGAGCAAGAAACAGGACTGAGCATGGCTAGGATTGCACTTTGTGGAAGCTGAACATTTTTACCAGCTGGCAATCACCTCCACACCAGGTCTCCAGAAGCCCTTGTTCACCCCAGAAGGTACCAGCACCTCTTATATGGAGGAAAAACAAAAATCTCCCCCTTCGTGCCTATGGGGGAAAGCAGTGGTAGTTTTTAAGCTGCAGCCCTGGGGGATTTCAGGGCAATCACAGATGTAGCACTGGGTCAGAGCAGAGTCCCTGGGGAATTTGGGGGCTAGTCAGAGTGGGGGGCTTTGAGGGGGCCCTGGGGGAATTCAGGTAGCTGAGAGCACACGTCTGCATGGGAGCATCAGCCCCAGTGGCCTCGATGCTTAATCATGCCATGTTCATTCCTAGATCTACTCCTCCTCTGCAACCTGCTGCAAATGTGGAGTTTGAGAAGCATCTAGCAGAAGAAATAGTAACAGAAAAGGAAGCGGGAAAAGAAGCTGCTGCTGTTCCATCGGGCCAGCAGTGCCCGATGACCTTTTCTGCTTCTCTGCTTCATTTTGTTTTCTCTAGAACAGCTCTGAATTTACCCAGGTTGGTGGAGTGCTCAAAAGCAAAGTGGGGTTTTTTCGCTACTAAGGTTTGGTCCTGTGAGAGGGAAAACCCCTCCTGTTTTTGTCTTGCAGGATGGCTGTCTGTGAGGAATGGCTTCTGCTCCAGCCTCAAGGACAGAGGAGCGGAGAGGAAAGTCACAGGGCTCCTCAAACAGAGAAAGGAAGATGGGACAACATCTCTACATTGGCAAAAAATTGCCTGCGGCACTGAGATGTTTGGTTGTTATAATTGATTCCAGCTTCCTGAATTCTCAGCTTCCTAAAAAATGAAAACATGATGTGCAATGCAGTTAGTGACATCCAAGAGGTGTCAGACAAAAGTGTTGAGGGCTCCTCACAGACAGGTGGCAGATAATGATCCAGCAGCAGGAACCATCAGCAGGAGCATGCAAATCAAGGGTGGGGGGAGCAGCAGTCTTCAAGCTCAAAGGGATGCATTGATCCCAAAGGGATCTCGGTGTGCGAGTCCCATGGGATGTCCACAAGTGGGTGAGGAGAGCATTCTCCATCAGGGAGCACCTCCACCTCCAAGATGTTGCAGGGAAGCATTGCCCTGGCTCAGACTGTGGTGCAGGGAGGTGGGCACGATTCTTCCCCTTTGCAAAGGTGGCCTTCTGATGCTGAGCACTACAAAGAGTTAGACTCACCATGTTGCACCATTCTGGGGGGTTTGTTGTATATTTTATTAATGAAAATTTAGGCTTCTCTGCACCAGTGGCCAGGATATACCTTCTGGAAAGTACCATGTTGGAGCAGTTTGCTGACCTGCCCCTGCCATGTGTTGGACACTGTGGTTACCACTCACTTAGAATTTTCCTTCACATTCATCTGGAAAAAAAGGGTAATTTTTTCTGACTAAAAGAATGTGCCTTTCTAGATGAGCTCAGGGTTGAGGGCTCCTATTTGGGGGGGCTGTGAAGGGTAGCACTGCAGAACTGGAGCTACAAACTGGTTGAGACCCTGTAGGACATTTCCTCAGAACTACATGAGGACTTCAGACCAGGAGTTAGAAAAAAGGTGAACATTAAAAATGCACGGTGCACTTAAACACATCAGCATCCCTGTTCTAGATCCTACAGCTGTCCCCAAAATGGGCCTGCAAAGGCACATCTGGAATTCTCATTTTTTACCTCCCCTATTCATCTTCTCTTTGCTCCCCCAGACTTTTCACGGAATCTTTTTGAGCCCCAAAAATATGTTCAGTTCGGACCAGTACCAAACTCTTACCAGTCTCTCATTCTTTTAATAGCACCTTTTTCTCTGTAACAGCAGCAGGCATTTTTTTTTTCCTTTTTGTTTTTGAGTGGGGAATATTTCTGGTCTTACCCCAGTTCTTAGTCCCCTAAGTACGTGTCTGTCACTGGACAGTAAATAACAATGCTCTGTAAGAGGGGCATTCCAAGCAGGGGCAGCAAGAGCCATGTGAGGTCTGGATCTCTGCGGTGAGCCTGGGCAGAGTCCTGGCAGGGCAGCGATGCATGATTCTGGCTGCCTGTGCAAGGCTAGCACTCACCCTTGCAGGATGCCCTTGCATGACCAGAGGTGCCTCTGGGCAACTGGGTTTCAGGGAATACTGGACTTTGGTCTCTTACTGAAGAAAACAGAGTTACTGCAGATATATCAGCCTCATTCTTTCCAGGTTTTTCTTCTTGCACGAACTGTCCAAGAGCAGGCCCGACTCACTCTCCAGGGCAAAAGGGAAATGGTGGAAAACAGGTGTGTTCTCCTCATTGTGGCACCTACTGCTCTCCTCATGATGCTTTCAGAAGCCATCTTTAACACAGATCTAAAAACACAAATGTAAAAAATACAACAGGGTCTGTTTCAAATAACTATAATTCTGCAGGGTAGAAGATAAGCAGGTTAATTGCTTTACCAGAGAGAGAGGCACTGCAATGCCAGCTTGGGGCAACCAGGAAGGTCGGGGGCACAGGGAACATCTGGACTGTGATCACCTTTCCCTTGTCCACATCTATAAAATGGAACTGCAAACTCATCTTTACTGCCCCTTCATCAGGTTCATAACTGGCATGTTGGTAAATGGGAGAGAGTGGGCAGGGACCTCCCTAGTACACTCCAAATCCTGCTTTTGAGCCTGGGAACATCAGTGAAACAAGCCCAGAGAGCTCTGGTGGAGCTGGTATCTGGCTCCAGCGGTGGATCTGAAGCTCCAGGGCTGACAGGCTGGTTGCTCCTTGCTGTGAATCAAGTGGCATTTTCACTTTGGGTTGTGTGCTTGCATTGTGTTCCCCACTTGCATGGTGGCAGTGTCTGAGGGTCTGCGTTGTTGTCCCTTCAGGTGCTTTCTTTGCAGGAGCTGCTGACAGTTGAGTCCCTGTCCTTTCAGAGAGTATCAGGGTGGAAGGGAGCCCATCAGTCCTGCCTTACAACCACTCTCAACTCACCCTACAGCACCAACAGACTAAACTTGGAGGTCGCTGCCACCTGCCAATGAAAATAAACCCTAATGGAATGTGGTGCTTAGCGGTGGGAGGGGAGAAGGTTTCATCATGCTGTAGGTTTTGAAACAGTGATGCTCCTCCTGCATTGTGCAAGCAGCGATGTTTGAAGTGTTAGATGTGCTTTCCGCTTTGAGAGCAGCTTTCTCCTTTCTGTGGGAAAAGAGACAGTCTGGGAAACATGATTGCAGTCCACAGTGTGGAAAAGATGTGCCAGGTGCGAGGAAAATGAAGAACAGCTGCAGGAGAAGGAGCTCAGTGTTCTGGGACAGAAATCACAACCCTCCAATCCCAGCCAAAGCTCTGCTGAGTCTCCTGGTTTTGCAAGGATAGGAGTAGTGTAAAAATAAGGATGAGAAAGGAACAAGGTTGGTGAGTAAGGGCTTCTCTTTCTTCTGCTAGCAAGTTGTAAGTGTGTTCAAGATGTCTGAGGAAATCATGGGTTTTGTACAGGCACAAGAGGTAAGCTTGAGGGAGGGAGAGTTGGAGGCAGTAGTTGAAGTTTAGGAAAGCAGGTGGATGGGAATGATACTCAGGAATTCCTATTAGCTTGTTGGGGAGGGCTTATAGTACCAGGACCTGGCAGACTGAAGGATGACTTTCCTCAGCTTGAATGATTTAAACTGAGAGTAGGCAAAACTGTAGATATGATAGGTTAGGAAAAGCCCTGTGGTGGCTTTGAGTTACTTGACTGAGTGGTTGTATTCCAACACAGGGATTTCTTTGGTGCTGGCTTGTGACCAGGGCCTTCTTTCTTGTCTTTCTCTTGGGGCTGTTTCTTCACCAGCTCCCTCTGTAGTACTGCTGTTCTTGGGAATGAATCCTGCTTTTGAACATATACCAGAAGAACAAAAGGGCATGAGAATTCATGAGAAAGGGCTTAGAAACAGCAAAAAACTCAACATTTGAAAAGTTACTTCTGCATTTGATTCTTCATGAATTGAATTTCAGAGAATTGGGAAGTGCTGGTTTGTGACGGAAGAGGAACATGTGAGCAACATCACTGAATGCTCTATTTCGTCCACTGGTCCGACAAGGCTTAAAAATATCTGCCTATGTTTCCTTTCTTCTATTTACGTGCTTTGTGCAATGCCATTCAGTGGTGACATTGTTTTGATGCATGGAAAATCCTCCTGGAAGGAGACAAAAGGACATTGACAGTGGCATCCTCTCTTCCAGCTTAACCTTCACCCTGTGCACATACCCAAACTCACAGGGCAGTGAAGGCTTTAGAGGTCACCAAAGACACTGATGCTGTGGTCAGTCCCCTGGTGTGCTCCCAGGATGAGCCTGGTCCAGCAGAAAGGACAGGCAAGCTCCTCACAGCAATCACTAGGCAAAGGAAGCTGCTAACTGTGAAACCTCTTGCTCTTAAAACTGAGACAGCACTTGAAGTCTAGGAGGACATGACCACTGATCTGCCAGGTATGTGGCTGCACAAAGCTGCAAGACAAAGAGAATCTGGTTTGGAGAAAAAAAGTAAGCATATTTGATGTGGTGTCAGATCTCATGTTGCTGGAAGTTAAAGAAGTAACTCCAAGAGACAGAGAGAGGCATGGGAATAAGGACGCTTCCCTTCTTATAGTTTTAGCACTGCTGTGATCCATACCTCTCTGATGACAGTGGCTCTGCACTGCCTCCGAGCAGTCACTTCTGCTTGGAGCAGAGGAGAAAATCACACTTATGCTTTCATCCTGTGTCAAAGACCCCATCCCTGTGCTCTACCCCAGCCCCATCGCAGCAGGAGCACAGGACAGCTTCTTGTTTGACATGGATGTGACAAGAGCATGAGCCCAGGGCTCCGGCTGTGTGTCAGCACAGGCATTTGCTGGTGTGGGGAATGTGTTGGTCTCTGGTCTGTCAGCGCCGCCGTCGCATCGGAGTAGCTGGGGAGCTCTGAGAGGCAGAGGAGTGTGAGATCTTTTCGCATGCTGTTCATGCTGTTCAGTCACCTGCTTGCACTGGGACCAGTGCTTGGAAAGTGAAATGTTGCTTATCCTGTCCTCAGTCCCCAGAGCCTTCTCATTTTCTTCCACTGAGTATCCCGGACATGCCAGCAGCTTTGATGTAGCCTGCTCATGCGTGGCTTGGGTTGTTGTGGCTGTGATAGTGAAACCTGCGAGGCTGCGCTTGGTCTGACATTACTGTGTCCAGCCATAAACAAGGCTGGGTATGAGGAATCCCTCCGAGCCTTGGGCTGTGGCCCGGAGGAAGCAAACCAGGAGAGCTGCTCGAGCTCCTTGCTGAAAAGGGTGTGGGTGGTGGTAAGGGGAAATGAGGGGCAACATAATTGCCCCATTCAGGAACTGGCATGTGAAAACACAGTCCAGTGGTGAGACTTTCTACCAGTAGCAAAAGGCCATTGCTCTCATTAAGAAACTAAGGTTGGAGAGCTGTGTAAGCTGGGAGCCCCAAGCAGCCAACTAGCCTGACCTCAGTAAATGGGAAATGAGATCAAGTGCAAAATGAGTTTACCAAAGCTATCTCATGCCTGGCTATCTTAGTAGGTTTATTTTGATAAGATAATTGACTATGTAGACAGTGGACTTCAGTAAGGCAACACTTACAGTGCTACAGGCAGAGCCATTAAGCTGGAGAACCGAGGAGATTAATGTGAGCATTGTGAGGATTTACCTAAAGAAAGGATTGCCAGGAGGTTGTGCCTCAAGGGAAGCAAGCAGGGTGGAAAGGGGTTATTAATGATGCTCCTCAAAGGGGTGATCTTGTTTACAGGCCTAAGTCACTGCAAATATTTCTCAGGCTACAGGAAGAGAAGAACTGATGGCACCAAGGATGAGAATAGGAGAAATAGGGTAAAAAGCAGCAGCACAAAGTGCAAGCTTGCATATGCAGACAGTAGCTATAAGATGTTTTGCTCCCAGCTTATCCTCTGCCGTTTGAAAAATACTGGGTAAGCGGAGTTTGATTGCGGGTGAGTTCTCACCATAGTGTAGCCAAGAAAAAGAGGGAGGTGAGCACATCTGCTGAAGAAGCCAAACACAGCACCTGTGCTGTGGCATTGCTTTGTCTCTTCTGGCAGCTTTTCACAAGCACATTGAGATTTTGGACCTCGCGTCAGTCTTTGCCCTAAGTGGAAGACAAGATACATTGATGGAGGAGCTATAGTGTCCAGACAGCCTCACCTGAGCCTCATAGATAGTGGATGTGGCCTCTGAAGAGAGGCAGATCCAACTGAGAGGCACCCATGCCCCACCAGTCTGAGGGTTTCCATTAAAAAAATTCTGATACCCGTTTAAAAGGGGAAACCCCATGGCTCACACTTACAGAAAATTACTCTCTTCATGTTTAAGTGGAAAAGAAACAAACCAAAGCTGGACACTACATTTAGGTTTGAGGTTCTGAATGTTTTCAGGTTTTTGGTTCTTGTTTTAGGTTTCGGGGGGTTTTGCTTTTGTTTGTTCTCCCGAACTCCCCCTCCCACCTTCAAATGTCAACCTGGTAGGTTTCTGGAATTGAGTCCTTCTGAGCTTTTCTTCCCTGAAAGCCCTGAATTTGCACTTCCCATGTTGCTGTCGGATCTGTGTGTACACTACAGTGAGCTATGTCTGCTGATGCATCAGCAAGGGCAGATACACAGCTGTCTCTAAGAAAGCAAATCTGCCAAGAAATGTTGTGTTTGGCAAGAAAACTGCTCCAGCATGAAGAGTGGCCAGTCTGTGGGTTGCCAGCACAACCTTGCTGCAGATGGAGGATTTGGAGGTTTTGCTATACTGATCCCTCTCCTGAGCACATGCAAAATGAAACCAGCTAATGTTTCCTAGCACACATACAGGCATAATTTTTCAAAGGGTTGGAAAAAGCAGGGGCCCTGACAGTGCTCTTCTGACCATTGAATTTTTTCTCCCAAGAAACATGCCAGAGCCCAATAAGGATATTACAATCACAGCCTCAGCAAAGGGGAAAAAACACCTTTATATTCTTACTGTTAGTGGTGGAAGTAATGTTCCCACCATTAACAATAAATAATTAATAAATTTTATTTTTTTAATTAAAAAAATGTTTCTTCTTTTTTTTTTTGTGGATTTTTTAATAGATCTGTCTAAACCATATCTGATGTAAAAAAAAAAAAATCATCCCAGCAGGTTAAATTTTTAAAATGAAGCCTAACCACAGCCAAAGCAGAGGACAACAATGCCTAGCAGCGCTGATTACAGGTAGTGCTTTCTGCTCTGCTTTTAACAGGCGTATAATTCTGCTTTTTGGGCATGATTTCCATTGAAAACAGTGTTGCATTTTATATAAAAACCTGTGTCAGAATGGCATTCACACTTACAAATATGGTGGTTGTCCATATGGGAAAGTTGCAGGTAGGAAGCTGGGCTGCAAGATAGCAGCATGCTCATTGGTTCTAATTAATTCCTTGATTACTTGTTCCTGTGGGCACCAGGGGTGATTGACTTTGCTTCATTCTTAAAGGCAGGAGAGGTTTGAACACAATAATTTGGGTGATTCATTTGGAGCTGATTTAATGCCTGTTTTTTGTTAACAGTCCCTTCTCTCTTTCTCAGTCCACCATGTCCTGCTGCTGATGCTGGTTCCAGTAAATCAATGCAACTCACAAAGATGGCTAAGAAAAGCAAGTTTGTTTAATTTTTTTTCTTTGCAGTGTTAGCATGTTGAACCAGATTCCAAGGGGGCACTGAGGGATAAATGTTCAGGGGTGAGATTTGTCCCTGCCTCTGATCAACCATATGGAAGTAATTCTTGGGATTTTTCTAAGACTGCATCTTAGAAACCAAGCATCATGGGAATCAACTGTGGATTACTAAAATCAGAAACAGAATTCTGATGAGCAAAACACACAGTTTGTCAGTCCTTAATCATATTGACAGATTCCTCAAGCTGGCAGGACAAATGCCCATCAAACCTCATGATGAAGGCAGATCCAAAGTGCTGCTTCTCCAACACGGAACTTCACACCTCGATTCATTCCTTTTGCAGGTGCATTTTCACATCCACATGTCATCATCTTGCCACATGGGCTTAAATATTTACTTGCTTGTGTTTGCACTGTGTCAGTTTCTCATTGTCACTGTGGTTTCATGATTAGGACAGTGTGAATTTCCATGGATCTCTGCAAAACCTCTAGGACCAAGGTCCTCAGATTTTGCGTCTATGTGATCCATTCTAAGCCAGCTTGGAACTTTACACCTTTTTCCCTGGTGAATGCAAGGGTAACACAGGGAAATACAGTCCTGGATAGGAAACAGCCTGAAAAATCACCTTCCCCTTGATGCAGTCACTTGTGCCAAATAGCAAAATGCCTGATTAGGCAGGCTTTCCAGGGATCTGGCTGTCCTCAGCTGCACCCTGGCACTGCTGGCGCCCAGAGCAGAGAGCGCAGGTGCCCTGCCTGCAGGGAGAGGCAGGGCTCCAGCAGCCCTCTGAGGTGGGGAAACAGGGCAGGGAGTGTGTTCTGAATGTGCACCCTGTGCAATGCTTGCTCCTGACTGCATTTACATTTTCTTGTGTAATAGCACAAAAAAAAAAAAAAATAAAGATAGTCAGGGTAAGGTCATCTCAGCCACAGAGCTGCCATTCCCTGCCAGCCTAAACTGCTTGTGAAAACAGGACAAAGGCTCACAGCCTCTTATGAGCCATCAAAGCCTACAATGCACCCAGCACAAACAGTCATTTAAGTCACAGCACAGCCAGACACAAAGTTTGAGCTGCCCATGTGCTGAAATAGTGGGTGGGAATATTAAAACCAATAAAAATCAGCCTGTGTCTTCTTCCCAGCCTGGTACTACCAAAGACTGTGACTCCCTGGCACAACCATTGCAGGCAGCCCATCCGGCCTTTGTGAGGGAAACCAGTGTGTGTTTGCAGCTCTGGCATCACTCACAGGGGTGGAAACCACAGGAGATTGCATCCTCCCTTATGAGCACCTCTGCTACAAGGGAAGAGCTTGCGGGAGCTACCCTGGAGGAAAGGTGTGGATGAGGGCAGCTGTGAGTGCCAGCCTGCATGCACAGACCTGTCACTCTTTCCTGCTCGGACTGAGTGAGCATGGTGGTTGCACAAACAGGGATGCCTCACTACAGCAAAGGACTGCAATCCAGTGGGTTCCTTACAGTAGTTTGCTGTGAGGTAATTGAGGAAGGTTAATCCCAGATTATTAAGGAATTTTATCAAGAAGCCCCAGTGCTTTGTGCAGTAAAAATCAAATATCCACCCACGCAGTAATCGGGTCAAAGTTACACTTGTCAAACATCTTGGTGCATTTTGCATTTGCGTTGCTGGGATTAATTTCACACATTTTCCCCCTCTCTGTTTCTTAGTTCAGAAGGTTTTTTAAACTTTATTGGTCACTCCTGATTTACCATGGCACACCAGACATGCTACCTGTGCTTTCAAATGTACCATGTCACCAAAGCACATTATCTGTTAATTTATTTTTTCTTTTTCTTTCTTTTTTCTTTCTTTCTTTCTTTTTCTTTCTTTCTTTCTTTCTTTCTTTCTTTCTTTCTCTTTCTTTCTTTCTTTCTTTCTTTTTTTCTTTCTTTCTTTTTCTGCCTGCCTGCCTCCCTCCATTCTTTCCTCCCTTCCTCCCTTTCTTTTTTTTTTAATCTGTAAACAAGATGATGCTTGTGCTCCAATCTGTGCCAAGATGAAGACTTCTTCAAGTCTTTCCAGTTTTAGTCTGAGGGTTGGGGACAGCTAGGGGGAAAAACAAGAACAAGAAGTCCCTGGAGCCATAGGAATTTTGTTATTGTTATTTTCCTTTGTAAGATGAAAGGCATTTACTGTAACCTGAAACCACTGGATTTTCTTCTTACTTCACAAAGTTGTTTTATTTTGTAATTGATGTTGCATAGGAGACAATTGGTCTTTTTGTGAAAGGCCTAACTTTTCAGGATGCTGGGACCACTTTGGTAAGGCTGCTTTATGCCCTTCTCTTACAGGAAAAGAAAAAAAAAGCTGTTATATAATTCCACTGAGAAACAGATGAATATTACCAGCAGAATTCAGTTCATTTCTCCACATACCCAGTATTCTGTGTGCTGGTGTTGCAACCATCAAATGCTGACAGGACAAGAGGAAATGCCCTCAAGTGGTGCCAAGGGAGGTTTAGATCAAATATCAGAAAAAAATTCTTCACCAAAAGGGTCATACAGCCCTGGAACAGGCTGCCCAGGGTATGAGTCTCCATCCCTGGAGGTATTTAAAAGATATGCAGACATGGTGCTTAAGGAAATGATTTAGTGGTGAACTAAACCAGCAGTGCTGTGTTAACAGTTGGACTAGTTGATATTAAAGGTCTTTTCCAACATAATTCTATGATTTTATGAAAAAAAGAATCCCTTAAAATGTTATTCTGCTTTGCAATGGGATCATTTCTCTGACAAAGATGTTTTTAGGGCATTTGCACAACCATATTTTGGTGATGTACATCTCTGGAAAGAAATCTTGGGTACTTCCCATTCAACCTGGGCATTCTGGTATTAAAAGCATGCAGATGTGCTTTTAGTTCAGATTAAGACAGATTGGAATGGCTGTTCACCTTGAAAACAGTGAAAGGTATTCCAGTCCTATAGGAGAGAATGTGGTTATGAATCCTCAGTGGAGAGTAGGTGCTGTGTTTTGGTTTAGTGTTTACTCAGTTCTGACCTTTCTGATAGTTCTCTGAGATGTTGATTGAGAAAGAGAGGGAGGTGGGGGTTTTTTTTGTATGTTCTTGACAATCAATAAATGTTCAAAGTAATGATGTTTGACTGCACTGCAAGTGGATTTCTGCAGAGGTGGGACAAGTTGGTGATATCAGTGGGTCTACAGGAGAATGCTAGCAGCAACATAATTGAAAAGACTTCCCTTTGAGTGCAAAGGATCTCTACCACAAGTGCTGAAATTAATTTCCCCTACACAGCACATATGTTGCAAAATTTCACTTGTCTTTTCTGCTTTTTCCCTAATGGTTTTCTGCGAAAGCAATGGAAAAATGTAGTTGTGTGATGCTTTCACATCTTACTCTTTTCTGCAGTAAAAGTATTTAGCAGAATTTAACCATCCTTTCTTATTAAATTTTAGCTTCTCTTCTGCAATACTTCTACCTATTTAAAGCTGTTTCTGGAGCACATAGAGGTGAAATGCTGAAGGCCCAATCAAGTGCACAAGAAACCTTATTTCTGTGGGGATTTTGCTGTGAATTGGTGGGCTTATATTATTCTCTGCAGTGCTCAAAAAAGCAGTGTCTTCTGTACTGTGACTTCAGTATGTATGAGTCCTTCAACTTTGTTAACATCCTGAAGATAACACCTCTTCTCTTGAACTGATGGATTCCATGAATCAAGGATATGATATGTGCTTAGGGAAGCTTTAAGTGATGGAAAAATTATGACTTCTGCCTCTGATCAAAGCAGAGCAAAGCACTTGACTGCTCCTCTCTCTCTGTTGCTTTAGCCTCCTTGCAATCAGGGAGATCTCTGGAGGAGAAGGTACCAAGAACTGTAATATCTAGGAAAAGAGAAGGAGCCCTGAGGGAGAATAACATCCTTGAGTTCAGCTGTCTATCTAAAACTTAGGCAGCCTTAGCTGGTCCAGGTTCTTCTGTGTGTAATAAGGGGTTGTGGTACTTCCTTGCTACAGTCTGGCAGCTGATGAGCTCAGTTACTGTCCCTGGGACTGCTCATTCAAAAGCAGGGTTAAGTCCTGAGGAAGAAATGCAGATGCAAACGTAACAGGCTGGAGTTTCCTTCTAATTCTAATATGCTAATGACAGAAACATGTAGTAAAAAAAAAGAATTGAATTTAAAATAAAAGTGAGGTGATGAACTGTACAGCTGTAACAGTAACTCTGTAATGATAAGGATTCATGATTAGACTAGCAGGAGAAAGTTTATTCCATCTGACTCACAGAGAGGCAGTCCCTGCCTGAGAGCTGGGGCTGTGACTTAGGGAAGCTGTGTGTGGTTGGCTGTATTAATGATAGTTTCTTCTTCTCTGAGCACCATGGAAACACTTCCACGTAAACACATGGTGCTACTGTCATCTGCATTTGCAAACCATGCTGGTGGAAAATGCATGGACAGAGTACAAACGTACAGGATTTAGATCATAGCCCAAAACACAAAACACAGGCGCTCAAAGCCCTGCAATGGAGAAAGTGCCAGTCTGGCTCAGTAACAGACTCCTCTCGCCCATTTAATATACAATGATTTTCTCTCTACAGAAATGTTATAACCTGTATTTGATTTCTCTATAGAAGACCATCGTTTTAATTATGTCAAAATAAAATTCTGATTTGTAATTCAACCCAGTCCATCTAATCTATCTAATTCAAGGAACCTGTACTGAAGAAAAACTGGAGCAATGTAGTGGCAAATCATTTCTGATAAAAAGGATGCATTTCATTTAAATCAAAACAATCTAAACCAGCAAACCAGAAATCTGCATTTAAATAAATTATTTTACTCAATTTGTATTTGCACTTTTTTTTCTCCTTGAGGAATACCAGGTTTTCATTGATGTGCAACCCTCTTGCTGTGATTATTACAGGTAATAAAAACCCTTACACCGTAACCGCTTAGACTGGTATATTTTATATTATAATAAAATAGATATTATTTTATATTATAAAATATACCAGGGTTTATTTTGTATTGCAGGAGGGTGTGCAGTATCTGTCCAAATCTACATCACTCAGCATGCATTTACTCCCTCAGGCTCTTACTTACTAAGTGGTTTGTTTTTCTGCTGAGGATTTCTCTGGACTGTCTGTGTTTGGCCCTGGCCTTTTTTGGCCACTTGGGTTGGTGATGGCTCTGCCCTTCCAGGCTTTAAAGCAGGGATGGTCCATGCCTCTCCCCTGCCCCATCCAGAGCTGGGGCCTTGGGTGAGCGGTGGGTGCCTTCTGGGGAAGGCAGGACACAGCGCTGGGGAGGCGAGTGCTCCCTGCCCTTCCGCAGGGCTGGCGGGTGCTCTCTGGTGGCACCACGACCATCCACATCTGGCCCTGCTCCCTGCCCAGGTGCTCAGCCACGATGTCCACCATGTGCAGCCTAAGCAATCCTTCTTTAATTCTCTTTGGAAAATCCATTTCTTGATGGATTACATCCTGCCCGGGTGCGGGCATTTTGTTCAATTTCAAACATAATTTTATACAACCATTCCCGAAGCACATCAGGGTTTTGCTTGGTTGCATTTTAACCTCCAAAGGCCCCAGCACTGCCTGACACGTTCACAGGCAGGGTCCTTGGGCCTGACACCCTCCTGGCTGGAGGCGCACCCAGAGCGTCTCTGAGGGATGAAGGCAGCCCGTGTCCGTCGGGGTGACGAGGGCAGCGGGCGCTGCATCCTGACGCACGCCCCGCGAGGAAGCCGTGGGCGGTGAGAGGTGACTTATGAGGCTGAGCAGCCTCCCGGCACCGAGACTTCCCCCTGCACCCCGTCAGGGAGTGTCGCAGCAGCCTGTGGCAGCAGCCAGGCACCCATGGCCTGGCACTGAGCCCCCTGCCTCCTCCCTGCCTCAGGGGTGGCCTCGGTGCTGCTCGACCAGGAAAACGACAGGTACCAGGGGAAGGAAGTGGGGCAGGCTGGGCTTGTGCTCGGGGTTTTTGGTGGTGGCAGCAGGCAGGAAGGAGAGGGGCGCAGCGGAGGGTGCTGTGACTCCTCAGGCTCTGTTCCCCTAACCGTGTTCCCCTCTCCTCCCAGGCCAGGAGCTACAGGAAGATGATGTGCCTGCCCACCTCTCCACTGCTGAGGACGTGGCTAGGGCTCGGGCTCTTGGTGCTCCTCTGCCCTGGGATAGGTAAGCAGGAGCCAGAATGGGAGTGTGGGAAGGGACTGGGCTCCAGCAGCAGCATCCATGTGATGGCCAACAGGGGATGGTGGCCATCAGGACGCTCCTGGTGCCTTCTGTCAGGGCTGAGCCCAGGCCAGGGTTTGGGGCAGCTGGCGCTTCACTGAGGAGCCCTCAGCTCTCAGCTTCCCAGGCCCCTTGCAGCGGGCTGCTGGCTCCCTGAGAGGCATGGTGATCTCCCTTCCCAGCCAGGGTGAGAGAAATGAGGGTGGTTTTGGTCAGCTGATGTCTGTGGGGAGCACACGGCACAGCCCCTTGGGCTTTGGCTCCAGTGGCAGGGTGGTTTCTGCAGCTTTAAGGGTGGTTAACAGTGGGTGGGTGGTGGGAAAGATAGGGAAAGGTGGCAGCTCAGAGTGCACTGTACCTCCTGGGCAGCTCAGCACACAGCAGAGTGAGTTCTTTCTCCAGCAACACAAACCCCCGATGAAGTCTTGCCTGGGCTGTCCCATGTTCTTTTCTGAAGACTTGCCACAAAGCTCACACAGATCGCTCCTCACCTCAAGAGGCTCAGATGTGTGAAATGTTAACCTGGAAACCACACAACATTCACTTCTGAGCTGGAGTTTGTTGTAGATGCAAAATAAGTTGTGCTTATTGGCATTTTAGTGTTTCATTGCAGCTAACGATACTCTAGAGCAAACCTGGGCTGAACTGAGGCTTTCATTAAAAATCAAGAGATGCAAAATTAGGAGCTTTTCATGCTGCTGTTGTGAAACTGGGAGATATTTGATGCTGGGTTTCATTTTGAGTTTCGGTCTCAGAATTTTAAGATAAAACTTGGAGAATTTAGCAGCGAATGAATTGCAAAGCTCACTTGTAAAGAAAGCAACGACCTCAAATATTGCTCTGGGAACTCTGCTCTTCTGTCTTCCCCTCACTCTTTCCCTTACCTCCGTGCTTGTGAAGCATTTGTCCAGCACAAATATATTTTGCTTGTATTTGCATCAGGCGAACAATCTATCATGAGCAGAACTGTTTTTCTCTCTCAGTACTTTAAGAGCTTGTGGTGTGTTAATAATGTAATTACAAGCATATGGTAATTCGCCAGTCATGTCATTTCTCTGAAAACGATCCTGGTTCCTTGGCTAAAGGATGTATAGTTGGATGTATAGTTTGATACATCCACTACTGGAAATAGGAGTTTGATAAAAAAAACACAAAGTGTTTGTCTAGTTGTACTTTTGGGGCACAATTTTTAGATGCTTCTCGAGCAACAAGTCTGTTGAAGTCCCGGTGCCTCAGGAGCAGGGGCTTGGCAGACCAATAAGAGCAAGACAGCTTATGCACTTATTTCTCTCTCTCTCTGCACTCACACACACTCTGAACCCTTTCTCTCTGAAGATCAGCATTCCTACATTAGTGCTTCTTGAAAATACGTGGTGCAGTACCCACAAAGGACTGGGTTTTAGAACTTTACCAGTGCTTGTGGGTGATGCCTTCTCAAGGTTGCCCACAGGGAGCACAAGGACCGAGTTCTGACCTTGTTGTGGCGAAATAGCAGAGCCCTGGACATCTGCCATCACCCTGGCAGTGACTTCCCACGCAATACTGAGCGAGTCACCACAGCCAGCATTTACAGGACTGACCCCACGTGGGACTGCTCGTGACCACATCAAGGCACAGTCAGGGCTGGCTCCCAGAGCCCGTGTCCTTGGTTTGGCCCAGGTGTCCTGATACTGGCACACCTCCCTGATGTAGCACTGCAAAAGGTCAGGTAGCATTCTAGGATGGAAACGGGTGCCCTCTGTAAAGCCTATGTGAGAGAAATAGTAACAGAGGGGATGCCAGGCTGAATTTTCACGTCATAGCAGTGGAAGGCATTAATGGGAGGCTTAATTAAAAGGGATTTGAAGGTTGTCTTTCATAGGAATTTCATGTATGTGCAAGCTATGTAGATGCATTTATTTTCCTTTGAATTGAATTTTGCTACGCTGATGTTCACCTGAGGTGCCCCACTGAAATGCCAGTGTAATTTAGAGCTGCTTCTGGGATGTCATCTGCTGCTGGAGACAATGATGTCCATGAAGAACACCCCGTTGTCTCAGCACAAAGTGGCAGAACAGCCTTGGTAACAGCACAAACTTTTTTATTTGCAATCTGAATGCACTGCTGGTATCCCCATGGGCTTGGTTTCGTCCTGCCATTGCACCTTCACACCTACCTACAAATTGTAGGATGTTCTCAGGCCCAGTTGTTATCCTAGAAAAATATAGCTTGAAGTCCCTGAGTACGACCTTTCCCTGCCCTGTGTGCAAACAAGCATAGGCACTGACTTCAGAAGCCCAGCAAGCCCAGGTTTTTATGTCCATGGAGTATTTTTAAACTTCCCTGGAGTCTTTTCTTCTAGCTGGGAACCACTTAGCTCTTGGTTTCTTCCCAGGGGCAAAATTTTTTGGGAAGTTTTGAAGAAAATTCCCTACAGCTTTTCTGAGTTACTGGAGAGTTGGGAAGGGAGGGGGAATATCCACTTCTGTGAGCGAGCACTGGCTCACAAGTAACTCATTCTGGGAATCCCCTTCCCTTGTGTTACTCCCAGTAAAGAGCTCAGAGTGGACCTGGGTTTCAGAAAGGGACAATGAGGGCTGAGAAGGATTCCCTGTTTTGTGGCCACCTCTAAATATTGAGGTGTCTGGCAATGAGCTTTAGGTGCTTGGTGTCTAATTTCCGTGCCAGCTCTGGTCTGGGTTGTGCTGGGGCAGATTTCAGAGATGGCAAAAATTTTTCTTTACATACCGGATTTGCCCACTTGATCTCTGGATGCAAATTGAGTTTCTGACTTATTCCTCTTCATGCCTTCAGCTGTGGTTTTAATTTCTTTTTTTGGATGAGTTTCTGTCTCCTGTTCCAGACACGTGGAAGAAAAATGTCTTTCAAAAACCAGGGCAGCGGATCTAAGGAACTCCTTTTTCTGTCTCTCAGTCTATCCAGAGTGAAACTTGCTGTAAGAACTTGTCTGGAGAAACAGAAACCCAGCTAAAGCCTAATGCTTTTTGCTTACAGAGACTGTTTTACTTCTTCTGTTGAGTGCTTCTTAAATTAAAGAATCCTTTAGAAAATAAAGCACAGAAAATTAAACTTAGACAAGCTATGGTTTTACACACAAAATACAGTTAAAAGCCTAAATGCCAAGTTTGTAAGGCTATGGGTCAAATGTTCCTTTCACCCACATCATTTCCTTTTTCCAGTTAGATCGGAATGAACCCAGATAGCTCCAGTGACCTCATGTTGCTCTGACTGCAACAGCTTGTTTGCATTTCTTGGATCACTGAGATATTTGTATCCTTTTTGCCATGTGCATGTCGGACATTCCTGCATTCAAACACGCAAGGTTTGGAATGGACAATTTTACTAATTGTGGTAGCTTACCAGCAGAAGATGCCACCCTTACACCCTCACGCCTTTCTTGCTCATCACTGCCTTGATTCTGAGTTCCAAGTGTGGTTTAATGGGGGTAATTAATCTGACATAAATGACTGATGTTATCCCTCTGCCTCTCCTGTGGTGAGTTAGCTTTTTTCAGAGCCAGTTTGCTTTTACACCCACGCTGTGCACCCTGGAGGGGGATGGATGCAGACAGGAGCCACAGTTGAGGGGTACAAACAGGTCATTGCCACAAAAAAATGCAATCCTGCTCCTCTCCGACTGTGTGAGCCTCCTCTTTGCACATGTCTGATCCCTGGATGATCTACGTCACCTTCCAGCTTAGCAGAAGGTTTCCTTTTTTCTTTTTTTTAAAGACTGGTATATTGAACCAGACTCTGGAGAGCCCTGCAAGGGGGAACATGTGGGATTGGAAGGGAAAGGGGAGCCAGATCCCCTCTGCTTGCAGGGGGAAGGCATGAGATCAATGTGAGTTTGTTGTCTAGCTGCATCTCAAAGTTGTGCCAGGCTGGGGGAGAATTTCCACACTCAGAGAAATTCTCATAGAATTATAGAGTTTGTGTTGGAAGGGATCTTAGAGTTCAATTTGTTCTAACCTCCCTGCCATGGACATTTCCACTTGACCACTCTGAGGTGGCTCAGAGTCCTACCCAAACTGGCCTTGAACACCTTCAGGGCTGGGATGTCCACAGTTTCCCTGGACAACCTGAGCCAGCACCTCACCCCTAGTAAATACATAACAATGTATTGTTATAAATTATTTCTTCCTAATACCTGATCTAAACCTTCCCTCCTTCAGCTTGAGTCCACTCTCCCTTGTCCTGTTACTACATGCCCTTGTGAAAAGTCCCTCCCCAGCCTTCTTTAAGGCTCCTTTTAAGCAGTGGAAGGTTGCTCTAAGGTCTCCCTGGAACCTTCTCTTCTCCAGGCTGAAGGCTGCTCCTTCCTTTTAAACGTGTTTCCCGGTATAAGTGCTGTGCACGTGTGGATGTGGTATCTTCCGTAGGCTGGCAAGGCAGGTGTGCTGGACACAGTGAAGCTTGTTCACTTGGCAGAAGGAGGTCAGCTTTGTTTTAAAATAGATTAACTTTATGTTTAATTGTAGCTCTTCTGTCCCCTTGGAAGGGCATCACCATTGGGAGTCTCGGGAGTTCATCTGAGAATATGTAAATCTTTCCCAACTCGGAAATGCCACAGGCTTTGCTTCTGCTTTTTTCACTGTTATGCTTTTAAAATATCATTGGTCTCGGGGGACTCCCTGACTGAAAAGAAAGTGCTGACTGATGGCTAATGGTGACATTTCTCCCTATCTTGTGCTCAAAAGACATCCACCTTCTGGCGAGCTCTAATTTCCACCATACCGCATTAAAAGTTGTTAGAAAAGACGACTGAAGGAGGTCTCCCTGCACACCGCTGCTCTCGCCTTAGCAGGTACCCTCTGGTGTCGTTTTAAACGCCCTGCAGGCGAGGATTTGATCCCTGTGCCGGGGGAAGTGCTGCTGAGAGAGCAGAGCTGCCTGTCAGGCACCGGTTCCCGAAAGCCGAGGGGGCCCCATCCCTGCCCGCCCTGCGCTCGGTGCTCCCGGGTGGTGCCTCCAGAGCTCTCATTCCACTCCCTCTGCAGCTTCTGTGGCTTGCAGACCCCTCTGGACTGCTCCGCTCTGGTTTCCCGAGCGTCCTCCAGTCAATTGCCATTCTCCGTGCCGCGCTCTTATCTAGGGCTCTGTAATCTCTCCTCCAGCTGCGGGCTGACTGTCGGGGCTGTCCGCAGAGCATCCGTGAGTCAGTGCCTCAGCACAGACCAGTTTTTCTAACAAGATAATGGCTGGCAGGCCCGCAGCGTTGGTAGCTGCACTTGTGACTGTTGCTATGGCTGTGGGCAAGTACTTTAGCAGCAAATATATATACATATATATATATTACAACTTGTAATTTTTCGACTTTGAAATGGGCTTATATGAGAGGTATTGTACTTGATTTTCCCAGTTACTAGGTACTTTCGCCTTCTATCATTTTCAAGAGAGGGCTGGCTGCTCGGGGAGCGTGTGAGACAGAGATTTAGTAAGTACTGAAGAAAACTACAGCCTTAAGCAGTGGGGAGGACCTCAATTTCAGAAACTGCTGTGAGGACAGTAGCATGCAGTGGTACTGGAGGAATTAGGAAAATTATCTGAGAACATCTTCAGCTGGGAGATAAATATAGAGGAAGTACAAAGTGATCCTGTCAGCAAGAGACAGAGTCTGCAGGGGAAAAATTAACAAATTTATTTTTGTCTGTCTTTGTGACAATCTCCCCCACCAGTCCGTCTTACACAAACGCCACATCTAGTTTCTGCTCCCAAACTGGGAAATCGAAAGAGTGCTGAGCAAGATGAAGGAATTTGATCTCTAAAGGAACTAAAATATGCAAATCTGAGGACGTCCAGATCTAGGGGCCTTCCCTGCCCTTTTTTATTCTAGCAGGGTCACATTCCACAGGCTGGGAATGGAGAAAGGGAGAAGGTTCAGAAAGACTCTTCTTTTGCTTGTTTCTCCAAGTCAGACTTCCTTTTGTCCCCATGGCTGTGTGTCCCTGCTGGTTTGCAGGGGACAAAGCGAGCTCTCCATCCTCTCCTCCCTGAGCAGCACCCGTGTGGTGCACTCTGCAGTGGGGGGAAAGATCTAAGGCATGATCTAGTCTCCATCTCCAAGTAATTCTGGTTCCATATCCAGCTCCTTGCTTGCATCTGACCTCCTGCCTGGTGCCAAGATGAGAAAATTGCCAGTGACTTGTGCAGAGTTGCGATTTTACTCATGTAACAAACACAGCAGACTGGACATACCTGGGCAGCGGGCTTGTCCCAGGCTGACTCAGAGAGCAGATTTTTTATCTCCACAGTACCAAAACCTGAGCTGGAGCAAGAGGTGTCAGCTGGCTGAAGCTGCCCCACCGCTGCAGTGAGCCCCTCTACCAAAGTATTTCAGATTCCCTTTTGTCTTCTCAGATGCCAATTGCAGATTGTCCTTTTGGTTTTCACAGCCACTTCATGGCTTCAAGGATTTCTTCACTAAAGGTGAAGATGTGTAGAGACACACGAAATAAAACAGCATTACAATGGAATGAAGGCTGCTGATGGAGTGGGACACCAAAACACCCCGGGAGTGTTAGAATAATTGCCGGACAGTATAGAGCTGGGCAAACCAGGGTTACTCTTTTGCTTAGGAGGAATGTGGCAGCATAAAGACGGGAAATGCATAAAACCGTGTGTGAGGCGCCCCGAGGTTACAGCACAGAAGCAAGCAAGGATGAACTTTTAGAAAAACCTGTCCAGACCGTTTCCCTACCTCGGACCTGCCATGCCATCATCATGCACTAGGATTGATCCTGTCACTTGACTGCTGCGGGCACACTTGAGTAGTGTGAGTGGGTGCAGGGGACTGAGGGGAATCACTGCTGAACAAAGTCCATTGCTGGTTTTATTTGGGACGCCTTCTTTTCTGCTCCCCTCCCTAACCACATTTGGGATGAGTAAGGGAACTTGACCTGAGCAAAGAATATGGATTTGCAGCTGCTTTGCTTCGCCAAAGCAGCCCAGAGCGGCAGCAGGCCCATGGTTTGTGATGAGAGGTTGGGCTTGTGCAAGGGGAAAGGGCCCCTCCTCCCTTTCATGTCTGCCAAGACCTCTCTTTGCATGCCTGAACTTGCTGGAGTGGAGTCTGTGAAGAAGGAGCATCAGAGGTTTGTCATGCACTCATGCCTGGTTTAATCTGCAGCCGCAGAACTCTGTAAGGACAGCCAGCAGGACCTTACAGCACCCACTCTTCTCTGTTTCATCCCATCTTTCTTAGTGCCCAGGGTCTTTACAATGAAACACAGAGGAAGGCAATGTTTTTATGCACTTCTGAGCCAGTGTCTCCACATAGAGGTTATCTGGGCATCTAGCAGGGTCTTTCTGTCATCAGTGTGTTCACAGGAGTCACTAATTTAAACACAAAGCATTTCACGTACTCTCATGTTGCACAGGACGTTTGCTGGCTTTTGGCTCCATGGAAAGCCTGGGGAGAATCTCATTCCTCATTGGTAAAATCACCTGGGATAAAGATAAGATCAAGGGGGAGTGTATACTCTTTTAAAGATTCAACTTTTCAAAATGTCTTGATTTTTTAACTCATTGTCTGTTTTGCTTGGAAATCCCTGTAAAATACTGCATTGCCCTCAAAGGATAAATCATGCAAGTTTGGGGTGAATGTGCTGCTCACAGAAAATGAGGGGTCTGAGCTGCAGAATTACCTGCAGAGTGGGAATCCCAGGTGCATGGTCCTAGGCAAAGTCAGTGATGCCATTAATTTATGAGTAGAGATACCAGCTGCTGTTGCAAAGATAAATAGGGAACCAGAAGGAAAAAAAATCAAAGCAAGGCTCAGAAGGGCAGAGAAATGGGGAATGCAGGGGAAAGAGAATGACTTTGGAGCTTCTGTTCACCTGGACTTATCTGGAGGTTTCCAACAGTTTGAGACTGCTTCTCCAGAGCATCGCTAGGTCTTTAGCTGCCTTTTACTGTCAAATGTCTCTGCAAGACTTCTGTGCCAGAGAAAATCTGCTCTCATGTGCTGTCTGACTGCATGTGTGGTCAGGATAACAAAGCTCTCTGTGGCTGGGGAATTTCTGAGTCAAGGTTTGGGCAAAGAGTGCAGGAAATAGGGATACGGGCTCAACAGCTCTCCTGACTCTCAGAGCAAACAAGAAGGAGCAATTCTCCCCCCTACTCCTTTCTCTTCCAGTTAGCCCTGCTGTATGGGGCATCTGCAGCACAGGCATAGTTTGAATGAAGCAAACTTTTCTGCCCAGGGAAGAGAAAGTCAGCCCTTCTATCAGTTCAGCATTGCCATGTGACACAGGCTGCCAATGATGGAGTGATGTGTGTGCACAGCAAGAGAGTGGGTGGGCTTCAGAGGGGTGGGAAGAGGAGGGATCTTTTTCTGGAAAAGTCATTAAAAATTAGTTCCATGGTGAATACCTTCCCCACAGCCTGGCTGTAGAGAGCATTCAGCACAGAAACGGCACAGAACTGGATTTTCATTTTTGCTTTGCAGTGAAAGGGGACTTTTGTAGGGCTGAATGACTCCTCATGGACTTTGGTTCCTTCGGGCTTGCAGCATTCAGGTTGCAGTTTCAAGGGTGCAGGGCCATTTAAGGGTAGACATGACATCAGCAGGAGTTTCCAGCCCCTGCACATGTACTCCCGAGAAGGTTTTTGTTCTCCTTTTGGTTGCAAAGGAGACTCTGAGGGGCAACGTAGGGAGAACCTCATGCAACTCATGACGTGATGTCACTCTGACATTTACTGTACGCCTACTCTTCCCCTATTGCTGCAAAAGAAGATAGAAAATGGTCTTTATCAATCCCAAAGTTTGACTGGATGTTTGACTGGATGTTTGACTGGCCATTCTTTCGAGTCTCTACAGCAATAATAAGAGCTGCACTGTGAGAACAAGCGAAGATGTGGTCAAAGATAAAAACACACGTGCACACAAACACACACAGAGGTGGAGGAGAAGGAACTTCAAGAATCACAGCCTGGAGTGGGCTGCTTTTAAGGTGAACAGAAAGAAATGCTTTCTCCCACACCATGTAATCAAACTGCACAAGTCATTGCCAGACGATGTTGTGAATGCCAAAAATATATGTGCATTCCTGAAAGGGCATTCCTGAAAGGGCAAGAACTCTTCCTGCAGGGTAGGTCTAGCAGTAGCAATTTAAATGCTGATATCAAGAAATCCTGACTTTCAGGCTGCAAAGGTTGGCAAGACAAGGCAGCTTTTCTCCTGTGTGGAAGAATTAGTTTTTCTCTCATTTTGCTACCAGTTGATGGCTGACAGAGGTCAGTGTGCTGAGCAGCTCCTGGGCTGCTCCAGCTTGGTTGTTCAGGATCTGCAGTGCATTAGAAGGGGAAGTACAGGAAGCGAGGGGGAAATATTGAAACTTTCCCTTTGGAAGACCAGTGGAGAGGCTGAGTGGAGGGAAACGAGTTAAATAAGAAGTTACTCATTTAATTACATATTCTATTTTATTTAACTAGTATTAAAACATTCTATAGTATTGCCAGGACCTCCACAGTATTTTTTGGTGTGTTTCCTACAGATTTAATGTCAAGTATGCAAGTGGGACAGGGGTGGGTGTGCGGCAACGAAGGGGAGTGAAAATATGTTTCACAGAATCACAGAATAATTTAGTTTGGAAAAGACCCTTAAGATCTTTGAGCTCAACCTTTAACTCAGCCCTGCCAAGTCCACCAACAAACCATGTCCCTAAACGCCACGTCTACATGTCTGTTAAATGTTCTATCCTGGGCTTTGTGTCTGGGCTTCACCCCAGCAAGCAACCCCAAGATCCAGCTGTGTCGGGGCACTGGCTGAGCATCCGCTTGTCTCCCGCCAGCACTGGCAGCTGTAGGATTGTGAGCAAGTCACCGGGCTGTGCCACAGGGGCCTTGCTACGACAGTGGCCCCAGGGTCTGTGAGTTACTGCTAAGCAAATGAGGCCCGGCAGGCAACCAGCTTGTGGCTGCCCTGGGCACCTGCTGAATGCGAATGCCGCAGCATCCGGGTCAGCCTGAGCGTTGCACTCTGCCTCTGGACAGCATGGCTGCAGTTAGGCTGGGACTGTCAAGAGAGAGCCAGCATCAGCCAGACTTTACTGGAGAGGTGGCAGTTCAGAGGCTCAGCTTTGTGCATTGCTCAGCTCACACTTCGGGCAGAGGCTTTTGCACAGGGCTGTCCCCTCCGCAGATGGGTGATGCTGCGTTGTCCCCATCAGTGACACACTGCCTGCCAGGACTTTCCTGCTTCCTCTCTCAGGTGTGTTTACTGGGATGTGTTCTGCAGGGAAAGAAGAGGGAATCTGAATCTTTTCTGTCCTGAAGACAGCTATTTCCTTGTTTTTCTGCTCTCAGTCAGTGGAGTGTAACAGATTGATATCCCACTTCCACCACTGGAGATGAGTGCTAAGGCAGCGCGGCCAAGGCAAGCAGGACAGGGAGCAGCCTGATCTTCTGGAATAACAAAGCCGGGTGCACATCATCCCCAGGCTTGCACTAACCCAGGTGAAAGCCCAGCCAGCTGTCCTGTGGTGCAGCACAGGGTTGTGTGCCCATGCTGGGTCACCTTTCAGCAGCAGCAGGAACTCCTTGCTAGGCTGCTCCCTTGGATGTCAGGCCCTGTGAGCCTTTACCCACTGGAAAGAGGAAGGAGTGGGAAAGCGAGGCAGATCATGGTAGCAGGGTGCTTAGCAGGGGAATTACTGCTCATAATGGTCAAACCTGTGGCTAATTTCACCCTGCAAGGGTGTCAGCTTATTGTGGTCAGCACATGGCTGTACTCCAGGTATGGCACCAGCACAGTCACTGGCTGGGAGCTGGGGAACATCTGTGCTGGTTCCAAGTCATCCCATGAGCTTTCACAAAGATAAATTTGTTCTAGCTAGACTAAGCAAAATTGTTCATTTGCTAATACTGGAAGGCTGGTGACAGTGTGGCTGCAATCTTTGTGTATCATTGTAGGGTTGATTCTAGTTTCTAGGATCTTGAAAGTTTTGAGGTTTATTTTTTCTTTTACAGAAAAATAACTACCAAAAATCGCCCAGCCCTCCTGAAAAATAGTCCACTGTGGCCCTGTTAGGCATGCAGAGAACCCGGTGGAGAGTGACAGAGATTTTCCAAATACCATGCTCTGAAAGGGGAAGGCAGAGGAGATAGCAGTTTGTGCGTTTGTTTCTATCCCTGTTTTTAAACGGGACAGCAAAATTTCTGTCCAGGCGAGCAACTCTCCTGCCTTTGCCTTCAGCAATCCATGCAGCAATCCTTGCGTGCCCGCTGGGTCACGATCCTGAGCAGGAGTGGAGCATGAGGCACAAGGCAATGCCCAAGGATGGCTCCCCTCGGTGCTGAGCTGAAGCTGTAAAATCATGGGTGATGAGGAGTGTGAGCAGTCAGAGACAAAAAGGGTGAGCTTTAGGCAACAGGCTAAACTAGTCTGACACAAGGCTGTACCACTGACTCACTGACTTTTGTTTGCCCCTTGCCTGCAGGCCAAGCACTGGAGAAGAAAGTAGTCAGAAGCAAAGTGGGGGAGAAGGTCAGCCTGCCTTGTTGTCATGAAATTCCCAGCTCAGAAAGCCTACACAGGTACCGGGTCTACTGGCAGAAGAACATTACGGACGTGGTGCTGGCCTACTCAGAGGGGAATATGATCTCCAAGCACGAGCGGTACTGGAACCGGACAGAGATGGACCCCTGGAACCTCACCCTGTGGATCTCCCCCATGGAAATCCTGGACAATGGCTCTTACCAGTGTGTAGTTCAGCGCAACTCCGTTGTTGTGTGTGACGAGTCTGTCACCCTCTTTGTGACAGGTAGGTGGGTTGCCTCCTGACACCTGAGGCTCTCCCGTGCCAGCTTCTGGGGGTGAAGGGTGCTCTTCTCCGCTTGTTCATACTGTAGAAGATAGACTTTCATCAGGAACCTGAAGGAGTGCTGGAAGGTGTGTTAACTGCTTCCATTCCAGCAGCCTCCCTTCTTACCTTTCTAAAGCTACCCCAGGTACAGGATTTTTTTTTTTTTTCCCACCACCAACCCAACCTCCTCCCCTTGATGCCTTCCTCTTGAAGGATCCCTCTGAGGGGAAAGGATCCCTCCTGGGGCCCTCCCCAGGTACCACTGGTTATGGGTGCCTGAGGCAGCCCCTGCTGTCTTCGGGGCAAAGCAAGACCAAGCCCTCAGTGCCTGGCAAGCATTCAAGCTGAAAGAGAAATGGGATGGCCATGGCAGCATCCCAGCCCTGCATCCAAACCCCTGTGGAACTGGCTGCACTGCAGCTCCACAGCCTAAGGCTAAATTCATCATGGAGCTTTGGGGCTTTTTACATTAAAGAAACCAAGATCCTTTGTTCAAAATGAATCTGAATCTTCTCTTAGAGGCCACAAAAAGTTCCACTGACATTTTCCATTTCCACCAGTGTTTTTGTGGCAGTTGATGTCAACCAAAAACAGAGATACTGGTGACATATATAAATATATACATGCATTTAAATACCTTTAACAGTAGTGAGTTACATGAATCATTCAGACAAGTCAGTGAAGGAGCATTCCTCATCTGGAAGGAGATTTGGCAACCAATAGAAAACAAGCTCCTGAGGTTTGGCCATTTCCTGCTGGTCTGAGGGCATATGTACAAAGAGTCAAATTTAGTGATCTTTCTGGGAACTGGTATGAAAAAAGGGAAGTGTACTGCCAGCACCCTTTTTTAACCATGAGGGTTGAGGATTTAACTGCATAAAAGCATAAAACTATAGATCTCTTTTCCTGTCCACAAATACTCCAGTTTCTTTCCAGCCAGCAATCCCCTTGCTGTCTTAACAAGCCAGCTGTAATAATTATGGTCAACTTCTGCTCCCTTTGGTGAAGTGGGATCAAGTTATTGTGGGGATCAGGAAAGGGAAATGCTGGAATCAGGCTGGGATGTCTGAAGGGATTTCCCAGGCTGGATGGCGGGGTCATATTGCTCAACAGACAGTGGACCTGGAAAGGAAAACTGTCTCTCCTTGCTTGCCACTGGTCAGCCACACAGTGCTCAGCAGGTTTCTTTCACTAGTGACTGGTTGCTTGGTACCCTAGACCGCGAAGAAAAAACTTCCCATGGTGAATGCCCTGTGGGGGAGTCCTTGCTTTGACCGTGGGTTTTGGAGGCTGCAAGGCTCGCTGTGGCCTGACAGAATGGTAACCAAACCTCTCTTGCCTCAGCTGACTTCAGCAAGCCCAACGTAACGGCAGAAGTGTCCGCTGATTCTTGCAAGTCGACTGAGATGGTGGTAACGTGTTCTTCTCACGGAGGTTTCCCCAAGCCCAAAATCTCTGGAGCCCTCAACAACATGTCCGTGGAGTGGAATGCCAGCTGGGTGTCGGAGTCCAGCCTCAGCCCATACAATGTCACTGGAAAACTGGTGCTCAACGTGACCAAAGACGTCAATATCACTTGCTCCGTTGAATACAGTGGCTTTGCCAAGTCCACCAGTTTGCTTCTGAGTATGTTTTATTAACATTTTTTGTAACAAAACCATTTTGTTGAATCTGCTAGTTGCCTCTCTGAAAATGCAGTATATTTTGTGCAAGTGTTCCTGCAAGGATCACCCAATGATCCCGCCTGCGAGCTACACACCAAAATATTTCAAAGGCTGGAAGATAGCTGGGGTGGGGAGGGAGAGTTACAGCAGTGACTGACAAGCAGAGGCAGCTCTGTCTTCCTGCTGCTCTACTGCAGCTGGGCTGAGAGCTGAACTGGATGCTGTTGTGATCTGGTAATGTCACACTCGGTGTCTCCCACAGGCCGGGGCTGCCACCATCCCGTGCCCCTCCGTACCAGCATGGTCTTGCTGCCAGCTGTGTGACACAGACCTGGTATTTGAATGGAGGGACCAGAGAAATGTGTGTGCTTTAAAAGCCACAGGCTGCACTTTGAAAGAATTTCCTCATTTAACAAGCATGTTTGTCCCTGCTTCAGTGAAAGAAACTGTCAGCTGGGGTCTAGACAAAATTCTGCTTACAAATGTAACATAGGGTTAACTCGTATGAAAAGAATTCCATCACTGAGCATGGCTTAGAAGTGATGGCATAATAGATAAGTCTGTGCTTTGAAAAGGTTGAGGCACAAGTGGAAACAGCATGAGGGAAGGCAGCACACTACATTCCAGATGTTTTGCAGTAGAAGGGGATTTGCAAGAAAATTCGTAATACCGAAAGGATTTTTTTTTTAATGTTGTTACCAGGAAGGTATTCTGAAATGTCTCTGGGACTGATGTTTTTTACTGTAGAGATAAGGGCACCTTCAAGGGAAGATAAAGAAGCAGTATTTTTCCTAGGGAATTGTACCTTATTCATCAAGGTAGCTTATTCATCTATCTTACTCAAATCAAAGGGGCTTGTGGGGAGAGGTGCCATTCAGCTTCATAACAAATGCCAGGAACTGGTGCTTTATGAATATTGGCTATTGCTGGATGTAGAGCATAATGTTCCTAATGAAGGGAGAATAAGGTTATGAATAGCTCACTACACAGAAAAAGAGAGCAACAAAAAAAACCCAAAAAACAACAACAAAACCAAGCAAAAAAAACCCACCAGTAATCAGAGGAGGGTGCAGTCAAACAGTGACACAGCCACAGCAGTCACAAATCCCCCACTTTTTGACTTTTAGGATGTGGAACCACTCCCATTTTGGTACTTTGTAAACAGTCCTCCAAACAAATCTTTCCTGAACACTGAGTTACAGACAGAACAGAGCCTCTGGTAAATGTAGAAGGCAACCCCTACAGTGGTAGGGGTTGCCTTCTACAACCCCTAGAGTGAGGGGAGGACTGAACAGCAGATCAGGCTAATTATTATCTTAGGAGTGGAATGATGCTTGCATGTGGCAGATGCAGATGGTGGAAGAACTGAAGATAGTTCTTCCTCTGCAGATCTATCGACACACAGCAAGTCCTGTCCTGTCCAAGAATGGCCCAGTATCTACTCTAAAATCCCAGTGGTAGAATGGGATTTTCCACCATTTCCAATGGTGAAAAGCCGAAGGCTTCAGACCCACTGAAACTGAACTCTGCCACAACATTGTTCCTGCCATGCAGAAAAAAGTCTATTATAGACTGTTAAATGCATGTTTCTCCTTCACCTGTGAATCCAAAGGGAAAAAAAATGAGGCATAAATCTGATGAAAACAATAAGGAAAACTGCAGAGTACCATCAAGAACAGAAATTTTCTAGCTATGAACTCAGACTTTTTCACCCTCATTTCCCTGAAACAGCTTATGTGTGTTTAAATATTTCCTGTCTCAGTCCTGTTCTGGACAAAGACCCAGCTTTTTCCGTTCTGTGGATGTGTTAAAAATTTCAGCCCATAGCAAATGTGGGTGAATGGAAGAAATTTAGGTGCCAGCTTTGTTTGCTTGTTTATTGAGTAAGTCCATTTTTGGTCTGAATAGCTGAGTTAGAATTTGGCCAGAACCCCTGAAATTCACATACCTGCTCTTACATGAAAATGCCAATATCCTGTTGGTCCCTTTATTTGTGTTTTATTTCTCCTGTCTCAGAAAAAGCAAACGACTGCGTCGTTCCTCCTGTGCCTCCACCTTATAATGTCATTACTGCTTCAGTTGTCATCATTATCACCTTCATTCTGGCTATCACCCTGGCAGCAAGATACCTCCCAAGGCATGGTAAGTGCAGCTTCTTTTCTTTTTCAAGAAGGTGTCTCTTAGTACTGATGGAGTTTCTATGTAGGATACACATTTAGAGAAACTTTACTGTCACACTAGGTATTTCTGTACCTTTTTCTCATTTCCTTTTTTTTTNTTTTTTTATTTTTCTCCTTCAGCATCCACTGTCACAAAATCTAAGTCTAACTCAAGATTTTCCTACATTTTGTGTGTGGGCAACACTTGAGATCAGGTTTGAGGGTGAAGAGGTGACAGGGAGTTTTGACAGCAGATCAAAATATTTCCAAAATCAGGGATAATGAAGAGGTTCACAAAGGTTCATTTTTGTGTATTAAGATGCTTTAAAATGCTTTAAAATGCCAAGAATCTTGGTGACCATGAAGATACCGCTGAGCACTGAGAGTTTCAAAATTGGATCTCTCTCCACACCCTACTTAATCCCTCAGAAAGTCACTGAGCCAAAGCAACAAAAATACCTAGTGTTAGGGCCACAGGAAAGACTTCAGCATAGCAATGTCCTACTTTTATGGGAACACCAACCAGGGGAGTTAGATTTGTATTCTTTGTACGGCCAAAAATAGCACAGGTAAAGTGTCTGGTCCCATCTTATGAAGTCTCCAGTAACTCCAGACAGATGGCAAAGGGGACCTCAAATACCTCAGGGTTAGCGGACAGCTGAGTAATTTACTTCTTTCTCTTCAAAAAATTCCTATCTGTTAGCTGTTGCTCCTAATCATGTCTAAGCTGACCTTGCCAGAAAGTCCCTGAAGATGTGGGCAGGCATTTAATAGATTTATAAAGGCAGGTAAGATTGAAAGTCAGCATCAGCAGGTGCCTTATCCATGCCCTGTGAGCAGCTTTGCACAGAAGTCCTGGAGAATGACAGCAGGCCTTGCAAATACATGAGGATAAATAACACCCAGCTGAGTTCTGTCAGGTCACTGGGGAAGCCACATCCGGGGACACGAATCCCACCCTGGGGGCTCTACACTCAGGCCACTTACACCATCTGGCCGTGGTATTCCCCATTGGAAAAGGTCATTTTCTGGGTGGCAAGGAGTCAGTCCACTTACAGACACCTGTACATTTGTCATGCTTGTGTCTTCTGGTACCTCTACTTCAATTTCAGACAAGTTCACCCCCAAGTCAGAAGTGTGGAGGTCTTATTACTATTTTTCCTTTCCGCTCCTCATCAACCACATCCCTTCAAAAACCAATGTGACCATTGAGTCAAGCTGGGCTAATTTCCTTTTAGTGTTTTATCACAAAGAAAGGAAGCTTCTGGAAGGCAGTGACTGTTGGTCACACCTGTGCACCTCCTCATTTTCCACCCCTGTGCCCTTATGACACCAGTGCCAGTTCTTCTCCCCCCTGCTGTTCCCTGGGGCTGTGTCAACAGGAAAGCAACAAGCAGGCTGAAACCAAGAAAATCACAGCTGATCACAGCCTGTGCTGTTAGCTGCATGTATAATGAACTTCTAATTATAGGAGAAAATGAACTGGAATCAGAAGATTTGGCTCTCAACAAATATAGGCTGGAAATTAAAAGGTTCCTTACCATTAAATTAGCAAGGTCCTGGAGCACTCTGAGATAGCCTTTAATATTGGAATGGAATTGCTTTTAAAGCAGATGTAAAAAGCATACCCATGTGGTAGAATGCAATCACCTGCAAACAGCATGGCACATGGCTGCATTAACTGGAATTTCCCTTCTAGTCCCACTTCCATAATATGCACAGGGAGTAGATTTGCCAAGTCAGGTGCTGCTATTTGGTTCAGCTACTTCCTGGACCCGGCATGGAAGAAACTGTAAAAGAAACTGTAAGAAGTGTAAGAAACTGAAGCCAGAGCTTCCATCCAGCCTTCCAGTTTGTGTAGTTGTCCCATTTCAGTACTGCTGTGCATGGCCACCTGTCTGGGAAGGGAAATATCTGCCCTAAGAGTGCTTCCTGTGGGTGCTGCTGCAGGTCACCTTTCAAGAGCTCTCGTGGGAGCTCAGGATAGGTCTGAGAGTACCTCTGTTGTTCTGGGCCATGGAAAGCTGAGTCAGGAGTTGCTAAGAGCGGTTTCGAGCTTGAAAAGCCATGCTTCAAAGAGCTGAAGTGTGGGAGGGAAGAATAGAAAGGCAGAGCAAAACAAAACCGAAGAGTTCTCAGATGCATGATTGTTGTGGTGGCCAAAACAATCAGGTGCTTTACTGAGGTTCACAGCCACCTACTATGAGGAGCTCACAGCCTATTTTGCAGTAATTTGAGAATGAAAACACAAAGCCCTGAGATTAGAGGTCACCTAAAGAATACCTTAGGATTCATGTTGCATAATTTGTGCGAGCACAATTGCACAAGATTCAACTTGAACTTCTAAAATTCAGTCAAAGACAGTGAGATATTAAGGGGATGTGCTTCATCTGAGATCCTCTTAAAGCACTGAAAGAGTTTGTTGGTTTTAACACCAGCATTCTTTCACTCAGTAGGTAAACTGCAATTAGTGACATGTAACTTCCATCATTATTTCCCTTCTGACCTTATCTCAGCATGTAGCAACAGGTTTTTGTACCAGGCTGAGGCCCTAGCCCCGTGCTAATGAGAGCAGCTTTATCCATGTGACACTATATAGATAATATTTATTTGTAACAGAGCTTTCTATCAGATCAGACTATGGCCACATTCATATTCTAACAAGGGATCTTCTTTTCCAGTTTGTTCTCACTGTTGTAAGCGCCAGGATTCGGTGGAAGAGGGTGTGAAAGAATGTACAAAGGCACCCATGAGCTCTAAATGGACAGCTGAAACATCATCTGTATGATCAGATCCCATCTGCAGGTATTGTTTTTTTCACTCTTCTCTTGGCAAAAGTTTCTCAAATGCTACTAAATGCTTGTGCAGTGTTAGCTCAAAACACCACGTGTCATCCAGCTGTCAGGATCTGCAGTGAGATCCCTGCCATTGCCCCGTGCTCATTTTATGGGCTTCCCAACTAAACACTGGCCAGTCTTTTAGTGCCTGTCCTGTTGTGCTCATTTGTGAGTTACTCATCCCCGCCTCAGGTGCCACATGTGGCTTCACCCCCCAGAGGTTCTGGCTGATTCCCTGTGAGCCATGTGCCTGATCTGATATCAGCCTCAACTTGGGAACATCACTGATGATAGAAATTGAGGATTGACCAAATGGTGGTAAGGGAGGGGGAACAAAGAACAACTCCAGCTTTCCCAGTATGATCAGACACACACACACCAGTCCCCTTCTGAGATACGTCCATTCCCTTCAGCAGCTGGAGGAATGGAGAAGGAAAAGTTTCCTCCCTCAAACTTGCCCAGAAAACACTCATATTTTAAAAGGAGTTTCTTTTGATAATCAGTTGTTACAAAAGATGGGCTAGGGAAGTCTGGCTTGCCAAGGTTTTATGATTACAAAGGATTATATTTGCTTTGGCCTGAAAGCTCAGCGGTTTTCAGGGCTGTGTCCTCCAAAAAGACATTTAAGTGAAGAGACTTAAGGGAAGATTAGCAGCTAACTATTCTTATTCACATCATTATCCAGGTGACTGCATTTCCTGCTCTTACCCTGCCATGCAGAATTGCCAGGGTAATGCCGTGCAGCAACAGCTGTGAGGTCCTGGAAGTCATGACTTTGTCAAACTGTGCACTGCAGAATCCAAAAGTTTAATAATTTTGAGATGGAAAGGAGGGGAAACTCTCATTTGGGCCACTCGCCTCATTTCCAAACCTGACCACCCACTCATGTTTTCCTCTGGGGAAGGCCCTGTCTGGAACAGATACTAGAGCCTCGGTTTAGCATGAATTTTGGGGAGTTTTGTGATGGGAGTGGCAGGAGTTCACCTACAGAATAAACCCATCCTCTTTTGTTATCAAAGTTTGCCAAGATTTTCCTGCAGGTGCTTCCCGACTCCAGCGCCTGGGGCAGCTGCTGTCTGTGGACTGGGATGGAAGCTGCGCTTCCTTAGCGGCTGACTGCCGCCTCGCGAGGCGCTGAGCCATGTCCTGCCGCTGCTTGAATAGGGAAGCCCGTTCATTTGTCATCCCCACTGCGTTCCCAAGGCTTTTGCGGGGAACGCTGGGCCAGGCTGCAGCTCGCTGCGCTGCCCGCTCAGAACAGCTCCCAGTGTAGGGACCAGGAGCCCTCTTGTGGAAAGCTCTGGCAGGTGATACCTGCTTGTCGGCTCTGCGGCGTTACTGGGGTGCGTTCAAGGTGTGAAAACCAAAAAAAATCAGTGAAGTCTTTTCCTCGAGTCCCTTAGGTTCTTCACGCTGTGCATCCCGCACCGCAGACTCCGCTGTTGGTTGTACAGCGATGCTTTTGCTGCACGGACCCTTCGGCTCTCTGCAAGGGCTGGCAGCAGGAGAAAACTCTGCTCGCCACGGCTGACAAGGCGACCTCCTGTGAACGAATGCCACATGCCACAGAAGCTGTGCGGTGGCCTCCTGACAGCGAGGTCGCTGGGATTCCAGCTGAGAGGACCCTCCGTGTTCCTGCGGCGCGGCAGAAGGATGTCATCAGTGGCACACCAGGTCAAGACTTCAGGAACCTCTGGCTTGATGCTGCCTCTGCAGGAATCAGGGTCCTGCAGAGCCCTAGCAGGGAGCCCGTGCTCACCTACTCCTTCAGTAACACGGAGCTGCCCTTTGGGAGAGCCCAAATCCCCACAAGCAATATTGTCAGTTTGTGCCTCCACGTTGCGAATGGAAGCAGCTAAAACTTCCTATATATTCAGCCTCACACAAGTATCTGTTCTTCTTGCTGGAGGTCTTTGGATTTGGACTCAACCATTACAGATACACATCCCTTCTCCCCTGAAGAGGCAGTAGTGGACACATTTTTCATGGAAAAAAGACACCTTGGAAGAGAGTCTACGTGTCTCACGCTTATTTGCAGCGCTACGAGACATTTTAGGGAATGATACACACTGACAGCACTCCTAAGAGCTAATTAATATTGCTTATCTACTGCAGTGGCACAAGTTCTCATAACCTTTCTCTCCTGGAAGGACAGCCTTGCCAACCCAAGCACTGAGGTGCAGCTCCTCCATTCAGCTGCTGTGTGAGGGCACACAACCTGTGCGCACACACAGGGCCAAGCTTTCGTGTGCATTCCTTCCCACCCACACCTGCAAAGCCCCACTGGAACTTGTGTGACAGCCAGCGGTGATCCCCTGTAACTCTGTAATCCAATGTAACTCGGGGCCCTCCTTCATAAACGTGGGTCTGCTTCTGCGTGTACATCTGCCATAGGATACTCATTAGGGAAAGCTCTGCAGATTTTTGGGAGTTTCTCACGCCAACATGAGGATATTTACTTTGCAATGAACATTGCTGCTTTCTGCCAGTGTTCTCTCTATCCAGCCAGGACTAGAAGGAAATTCCCTACAGGATGCTAACATTGGACAGGACTCATCTGATCCGGGTGACATTCTTGCCTACTGTGTAGGAATAAAATGGTTTCTCATTTTGAGGGGAAAGGAGGAAAATGCCCCAACCCCTAATAAGCTTCCTAAGTAACTCTGCCTACTAACCTAACTCAACCTCGCCCTGAGTCTGACTGGAATGTTCTTCCCTTTTGCTCCGCAAGCTGTACCTATTCCCTCACTGTTCTATCCACGTTATCAGGGCAAACCAAAGTCTGAAAACACAATGCCATCCTGTTTGTGGGATGTGTTGTCACTTGAGCTGCTTATCTTCCTAGGACACAGCAAAGACATAGACCATCCATTTCATTTTTTTTTCCAGTTGGTACATAGTGAGAAACTGCTGGAGAAAATAGGAGGATTAGAAGTGGTTTATAGGATACTGAGCTCTGGGATTAAGTAAAAAATAAGACAATGCTCCCTTTCTACTCCTGCAGAGTCACACTGTGCCATCACCTTTTTACTGCTTTCCCATTGTACCAAGTGTAATGGGAACTTCAGAACATTCTTACAGAGGAGTTTTTGACAGAGGAAAGGAGGTAAGCTGGGAGATAAGGAAACAATTGCACTTGTGTGTTCTGGTTGCAAACAGAACACAAGTGACAGGAATCGGGATGTTTCCAAAAGGCAGCCTGACCCTACTGCAGGACTTGGTGCATGAGTGATGTGTCTCACACTTTTCAGGCTTCCTGTTCTTTCAGACTATGCTTGTTCCAGTACAAACCACCAGCTTCTTCCAGGATGATCACCCTCTTTTGGCATTCACTTCCAACTTTGCTGATTTCCAACACTGTTCTTCCCTAAAACCACACTGCAATTGCACTTTGCCAGCCAAACCACAGCTCTGCCAGTTGTACCAACATGTTTTCCCTCTCACTATCCCATGCTCTCTCTGCTTCTGCTCCTGACCAGTGACTGTGCAGACCCCCGGAGAAAGGTTTGTCTTTTGCACTGTGCCAAAACTTGCTACATCGCCACAGATTCCAGTAACACTTCAGTAACTCCTTTTAAAGGAAGCCAAAATTTTCACTGACAAATATGTCTAGCATCAGCTTATTTTTATATGCTTGATGGGCAGGCTATTCGGTTCACTTTTCATTAAGCACTAATACTCTGGATCATGTTTTCTATTTCTTATGCAGTATTCAGTGAATTGCACACAAATGGTTTCTGTGAGACCTCCTCAGCTTCCTATCTGTGTCATTGTAACAAGTGAGCTGCTCTGTTTACCATGGGTGTTTTGTATATAATATTGTTTCCTGGGGTTCCTCCTTTAATTGTATTAAAAAATAAACGGCAAACTCAGTTTCCTTTCCTTAGTAATAAAAGATGTCTGTCTATGCACTGGGCAGAACCTCTGTTATTCATGTTAGTCACCATTTCACAGGTATTGACATCCAGGTAGGTGGTGCAGGTGTTGACAAAGCTGTAGCAGGTACAGCTGGCATCGAGCCACAGCTCTGTCTGGTGCGCTGACAGCAATGACAAAATGACACTCAGGTAACCCGGCTTGTGACTTCCACACCCCTCACATCTGTCAGTTAGTCAGGGGTTAGCTGAGCAGTGTAGCTACAGATCATCCTTCTCCCTCCAAACAGGAGGTTCTCTGCAAAAGCAAAACCCAGCGTAAGGTGTTCTCAACCTGCTACTTGGGTTACCTCCTCTGAAAGTGGAGGGTCGATAATTTGAGTGCTGTGCTTTTGCTGGGGGTGGAGGGAGTGGGGATGTGAAGAATCCCTTACAGGTGTATGTAAAAAACAAACCTCTGAACCAATTCTTCACTCCCCATTCAGGAGTCTAAGAAATAAAGAAGTGCAGGGAACTAAATTCAGCAGAAAACTGAGAAACAAATGGCTGCTAATCTTGAGTGTAGCTGGAAGTCTCTGCTTCCCCTGGCTAATAAGCAGCATAAGAACACGTAGTAGCCCTCCCTTGCACAGAGAGAAAATCCACACAACTGCTACACCTTGGCTCTGCCTTCCCTCCCATAGAACAACATCCCTGCATCAGTGGTCAGGCACAGGAAAATTAGTATTCTTTAGGCATCACATCAAATACCACAAACAGGAATAGAGACAGAGCAATGACACAACTAAATGTCATCAGAGCTGCTGTACAGATAAGAGTGTGGGATATTGGGTGGGGATGTAATAGCAAGAAGAAAGAAGATAAAAAAGAAGAAGATAAGACGTTGCTGTGTAAGCACAATGCCAAAAATGTGATTTAGAAAGGCCTATTTTCTTTTTTTGGGGGGGGCAAAGGACACCACCATTACTGTCACCAACACATGCAGAGCTTAAAACAGGAAAAGGGAAAGATATATCCATACCTCTGCTTATGCAGATCCTTCTCTTACACACAGAAAAGGAAAATCAGAGCTGGTTGATGACAACCCTGAAATACACGTTTCTTCAACGGAAAAATGAGCTACACTGGGGTGTTTAAAAAATTAAATGCTCGCTTCAGGAGTCAGAAAACACAACACCTTCTTGAAAGCAAACTGTGCCAGAAATCTGCTTTGGGTGGGTGGAATACACTCTGTGGGATCAACTGTTCATATTTCAATCAAGAGTAATTATCTGGAAAAGCATTCAACCAGAACAGATTCTTTTCTTATGAGAAGAACACCCGAAAATCCTGCTAGGATGTAATTCCTTTTAGTAGGAGAAAAATTTCCAACAAAGAAAGGGAACAGGAATTCTGACCTCCTGCTTTGGGGAAACAGTGATGGGCCACCTCACCCTTCTGAGTACAGACCATTTTACAGTAACTCCAGCACCACCATCACCTCTGGAACAAAATAATAGAGCTGGCACTCCTGTGGCTTTTGCCTTTGTTACTGCCTGGGTAGAGGAATGTCTGGTGGGATCTTAGAGCTCTTCTCAAGGAATACCACTCAAGGATGCTTCTCTAGTACCAACACTGTACTAGCATAAAGTACCTGCTGTACTGACATAAAGAGCTTATGGACACAGTCACCACTGCTGGATGGCTTTATTGAGTGTCTTGAACTACATTCCCCCCCGAAGGTCATCCCCTAATTTCCAACTTGCAAATGAAATTAGAGGCCTTCTTGTTGTTAAAACTGTCCACAGTGCCAAGTCTTCCACCATCACCACCAGAAAAAAGCCATGTTTTCTGTGGCCCCCCTCAGGGTTTCTATTGAGGAATCCAAAACATGCCTTTTGCAGGGTATTTCCACGTAATTTCCAGCTCCTCCACATTGACTGCAAAATACCCCAAGTACTGTAGGAACCAAGTAAGAAACCACCATCAGCAACTTCTTTAGGCACTGTCTGAAGAGCAGCTTTCACCAGGGCATAATTAACTTTTGGAATCGGAGCACCTTTAGCACACGAACCTGTCATAGGCTCCTTTACCTCGAGTATTTCTACATCACTGGTGGTTTGGACATTTTCAGCAGTGAAATGAGTTCTAGATGAGGCTCTGGAGCCCTCACTTCCTGCCAAAGCTAGATGACACTTCCTGGTCTGTAAAGTCTTTATTTCCACCTTCTCAGGTGGAAAAGGTTTGGTGCTTCCAAGTTCCTTGTGCGGTGAAATCCATCCCTGAACAATGCTTTCAGCAAAACACTTTTTCACAGGATACAACTGCATTCACAGACAACTTCCATGATCCTTTGACTGAAAGCTTTTACAAGCAGGGTCAAAATGCTATGTAGCTTCTTACAACAGAGATCTGGGGAAGACTCAGTAGCTCTTCGATTCTCTTGCTCTCTCCATCTCTAGTTTTCCCTGGGCATTGTTTTCTGTTTGGTCTAAGAATTCAGTCATACTGAGCCTGGATTGCCTAAGGAGAGAGGAGAGAGTGCAAAGCAATTTTATGCCTGTATCCTCCAGAAAGAGACATCACTGCAGAATCCAAGCTCTTGAAAATTTCTCCTAGAACTAGTAAGTTTCAGTAATTCACATGACCAGTGTCATGGCCTTTTTCCCCCCAAACCTCCAGCTATCCTCCTTTCTCTCTTTAACAGGGATAGAAAAAAGGCAGCAATGAAGGAAAGACTGGGAAGACTAAATCAGCATTTCTAAGACTGGTATGTGAACACCAACAACAACCAAGAGAAGAACTGAGGTTTAGAAAGCCTAGTGTGTCATGGTTTCTCTAAATGTTTGAACACACAGACCCAGACACCCTCCTAGTCCACGACTGGAAGCTGTTCCTCACCACTCTGCCAGCTTCTGTTCGTACAGCTCCCTGCGCTCACGATTCCTCTTCTCCTGCAAGGTCTCACCAGCCAAGCTGTACATTGCCATTAGGAGGCCTCCTGCAGGAACCCTGAAGGAGGAAGCAGAGAAGTCACCAGTCACCCAGGGGACACACAACAGCAGTAAGTTACTGGCATCAGCAAAAGGAGCATGCAGGGGCCAGATGCAGCACGAGGGGAGCGTCACATTCCCCAAAACTCACGTCACACCACAGGACTAAGGTATTCCTGTTCTACTGTCACCCACCAACCACAGCCTCTCTTCAGCTCTGACTCACTGGAGCCTCTATGATAACATGTTCTGAATTTACTCATTGACAGGCACACACAGGACTAAGGGGTGGAAGGATTTATGGTGCCCAATGAAGACCCCATGGAACACCTAAACCGTATTTCAGACAGTGACACCCCTGCTCAGCTTCCATCCAGCTCTGGAAGTACTTGTGTTTTCACTGGTAAAGCTCCCTAGGCTGATTCCAGGCATGCCCACAGCTGACACCATCCTGATGGTGGCAAGCAGCACAAATAAAGCTCATTCTCTTCCTCAGGCAGGATCCCCAGATTCACTTGTGAGGATATTTACAAGTCAGCACTTCGAGAAGAAATCCCAGCCCTGCTTGAAAAGTCAGATTTCTCCTGAATTAGCAGTTACTGTCCAGAAGTACAGAGCCTCTGAGAGAGAACCATGGGTTCCTCCATGCCCCAGGGAACTTTAGGGGATTCACGACTGCAAGACACACATGAAGACACGTGTCACCTTACAGGCCAACCATGCAGCTACTCCCTCAGTGTTTCCTAATGGCTGCTGCTTCACATTTCAGCTTTGGTGGAGCCTATGTTGCTGCCTCTAATAAACAAACAGCAGCAAATAAGATGCTCTGCTGAGAGCACTGAGCTCTCACTACTGAGAGAGCAGCAAAACACAAAGCAAGAAAAGAAAAACAGTTTAAAGGTTGGAAGAAAAGTGATCACCATGAGGTCCCAAGAGAGACACAGAAAATCCCTCAAGGCAGGAGAGGAAAGGAAGCTCCTGTAGCCCCACCTGTGATTCCAGGCTTGGTGTGTGCAGCAGTCACAACTCACCCAAACGCCGTTCCAAACACGATGCCACCCGCCAGGCCCTGCAGGCCCAAGTGCATTCTGAACAGGGCTCCTGTGAAGGCTAAAAAAAGAACAAACCCACTGAAACAAGAAACAGCCCCGCCACAGACATCTCACACCAACGTAGGGAGTTGCTTTGCTGCATTTCTCTCCTCCATGAGCTCACATCTGCTTTTAACAGAGCAGAAATCAAGTGCCATGGCCAGTGGGACAGACCCTCACCACACAGTCACCATGGTCCCTGCACTGAAACATTGCACAATGTTCCTTCTGCTTCAGAAAAACTGCCAAAGTTTTTCCTGTAGCATAGAAGTATCTATGAAACTAAAACCAAGCTCTCTCTAGGCCTGGAGCACGATCTCCCTCACCCCTTTTTCTGTTCAACAACAGCTAATAATAGTAGCTGCCATGTAAGGCAGAAAGGATCAGTAAAAAGTGTATCCAACTGTAAGGGCAATAAAGCCTGTAAAAACTGAACAAGCAGATCACTTACCCAGAGCCCTGTTGCCAAAAGTGGGCATGCAGAATAGCATGAAAAGGGCAGCCTATAAACAATGTGCCGAATTGTTACCAAGAGTGGAAATAAAAAAATGCTTTCCCTGTTAAATACAGGTTATGCACCAAGTGTTGTCTTTACCCTACACAAGTATTTTTCACCCAAAATACTCCAGCAAGTATCTTGAAGATGAACTGATAACCACAAAATTCCCCAATGGTTTCAGCAGTGCATCAGTATCTCTGTTACAAATAAAGACATGCAGCAGGCAAACAGCGAAGCAAAGCCAGTGGAACAAGAAGCAAAACCCAAGAGCACAGAAGCTGCAGAAGCCCAAGGGATGTGGATACTTGCTTATGCTTTTCTGGTACAACCCTTGCTTACAAACAGAAGCACACAAGGTTACAGCACTCTTACCTCCTGCTGCAGCAAAATTACTGATGGTGGTTTTATCGCGGTACGCAGACAGGCCCGTGCTCACCACGCTGCAAAGGTAAGGCACAGAAGTCAGCAGCTGCACATGGAAAAAGAGAGGTAGCAAAACACAGCCTAAAATAAAGCTGGGTTTAATTAAGCCAGCCCTCAGGTTGCCTCTAACTGCCTGGTTGCCCATCTGTTCAGAGCACACACATGCCAGCCAGGACTTCTGTGACTTTACTGCGGGCAGCTGCACAGACACAGGGCAGGGAATATCAGAGTTCCTGAAATGGATCTGAGATACTCTTTTTAATCAAAGATTTTTCTTTCCCATCATATAGAATCATACAGAATGGTTTAGGCTGGAAGTGATGTTAAAGACCATCCAGTTCCAAGCCCTCACTGCTGGCAGGGGCACCTTTCCCTGGACCAGGTTGCTCAGAGCTCCATTCAGCCTGGCCTTGAATACTTCCAGGGATGGGGCATCCACAAGTTCTCTGTTCTTGTGCCTAGGAACATACAATATAGTCAAGGATAAAATAATTTGAGCAATGAAAAGGTCCCATCTGTCAGTCAGTCCTGATGTAGGACATTTACCCCAGAAGCTGATGCCTGTGTCAGTAAGATCTTGCCTTGCAAACAGTCCCCAGTACAGCAGCCTAAGTCACACTCATGACATCAGCAGGGTCACCTACTCTTGTGGCATCAGACGTCCCTCTGGGGTAGGTAAACCAACTCCTCCTAAAACATCAGCTAAATCCGAAAACACTCTGTTCTCAGTTCAGCAGCCACTCCCTCCATTGCCTCCTGCATCACATTGACAAGCCAACAGCAATCCTCCTCTCCTTCCCAACACAGATAAACCCAAACAAATTGGGTTTTAATTGTGAAACTTAAAGTTTTCACAAGTGCAGGACGAAATTTTCAACTTGGGCTTTACAGAAACAATGCTGACCAGCAAATAGCTTCGTTCAGAACCTTTTCCAAAGGGTTGGTGAAAAAGGGGCTGGTCTGACTGCAGGGGAGACACCTGGCGGAAGATGATGAGGTTACATGTCAAATCCAAAGAAATCCCAAAGAAATCAAAAGCTCCAGGAGAGAAAGCAAACAGCATGCTAACTAAGCCTAAAAACAGATACTAAACTAAAAGGAGACACAGAAACCAAGAGACAGTGAGGAAGAAATTCACAGAGGAACAAAAAAATTAGGGAGATAGAAATATAAAATAATGCCAGTGAATACTGTAGGAGAAGGAGAAGGAGAACTTAAACAGAATATACCTGCAGAGAGAGTCAATGCAGGTTTAAATTTATAAATTTACTAGTCTGAACAACAGGGAAGAAGATATGTCTAGTTTAAATGGGCTTTGCTCAGAAGACCATGCTTAGTTTGATGTTTTATTGCCAGAAATGCACTGAAACACCCAAGGAAGAAAATCAGGGAAGCAGAACACTCTCTGCATTGGTTTTGTGCATGTAGGAAAAACCTACTATACTGAGAGACCTGCTAAACTGGTAGGTCTGATATTCTGCAACTGCTCAGGAACAAGACAATCCCCTGCAAGTGTCTGAGGACAAGAACAAAGAATTCTGAGTAACACCAGTGTATACAAAGTAGGAGTAGTGACAATTGTGAGTGCCACCAGTGTATACAAACTAGGAGTAATGAGACATAGCAGAAAGGACAAAAATCAGTGTGGGTTAGAAAGAACTTCCAGAAACTGCCAACACACTTTAACACTTCCTCAGAGAAAAAGCATAAAAAGAGATGAAGCAAAAGCAGAAAGCAGCTGTCAAGAAAGGGAAGAACAGCGTTCAAGTCAGTAACAGCGGGAATTAGACATACAAACAGGGCTTTTCCACGTTTAGGGTTTGTGTTGATTCATTAGAAGATGAGAATTCTGGGGCAATTCTGAAAGTTTAAACCCTCTTCATGCTCCTGCCTGATCAACCAGACTCATGTTAAGGCAACACCAGGAGCTCCCCCAGAGCTGTGGGCACTGCTGGAAAGCTCTTGGTCACTGGAGCTGAAGAACAAGCACACGGCAGCTCTGCCCCCTCTGCCATCAGGAAACACTCACTTGAATATTGTGGCGAAAGCTGCGACCCTCCAGCTCCAGCGCCAGCCGTAGCGGATGAAACTCCGGAGACCGGCACGGTGTGCAGATTGCTGAGGGGACAGAGGGGACATGTCACAGGCCACAGCCCCCTCCTCCTGCCAGCACCGCCCAGCCCGCTGCAAGCCAGGTCATGGGACTGATGTCCCTTGGGACTGGAACCCCAACTCCCATCAAGTCAGCCACCCTCGGGGGAAAGGCTGCTCCCAGCCACCAACACAAAATCGAGAATCAGTTCCAGTTTGGAATGTCAACTGGTCTTTCTAATCCTGCTGCTGAAAGACGTCTGGGTGGACTGGGAGGGCTCTTCGAGGACAGTACAGCAGCAGAGGAGAAGGGAGGAAAACTAGAAACTACTTCATTATTGTAAGTTCATAAGTATCAATAAATAATAACCATCAATAAATAATAGCAAGTAAATAATAACCATCTACTTTAAATGTTACGATACCATCAAGCTCTGCAGTTTAACACTGGCACTTAAAATTTTGAAAAGAAGAGGATTTTTAGAATAAGTGATAAACAGAAGCTTCACAAAAATTAAAAATGTTGCAGTTAATACCATGAGAGTAAATAAATTTTCTCTTCCAGTGCTTGTGGTGTAGGTGCTTAGCCTGGGTTCAGATGTACCAGAGAGTCACGACAGTGAAGCCAGGCAGGGGTTTCACCACATCAGAGGCCAAATCTAATTGTACCTGATACAAAATTTACATCAGGCAGATTTTTAAAGGGGTTTTCTTCCTCATGATCCTGGTAACCAACACTTTAATTGAATAACAAACACCTAGAAGTTCAAATACATCTATAAAATGTCACAAATGTTCTTTGTTGTGCTGTTGTTCTAAAAGAATTTTAAATGGTCTTAAAATGCCTCATTAATAAGACAAGAGTACAATCCCAGTTTGATACTATGAAATCTCCTGTCAGCACACTAAAATTTAAAAGCAGAAAGCCTTTTCGAGACACATTAATCAGCCACTTCACCGAGCGGTAAACTTTGTTACCAACTTTCTCAGTAACGGAGGACTTTTTTGAAGCTGACGGCGGGGTTTGGGTGACGCTGACCGGGCAGGCTGCGCGCACTTTCACACCCACAGCAAACTCCTTGTGCCAGAATCGGGCAAACACACGCGGCCCACAAACACGAGGCCACCCGGCCTCCTGCGGGCCCCGGCGTCTCCCCAAACCGCGCCTCCAAGGGCACCTTCCAGCACCGGCGCCCTCCCGAGGCCGAGGCCTCCCGGGGGCGCTGCGGGCCCGGCGGCGGGCGCTGCCCAGCGCTCCCCCCGTGCATCCCCCGGGGCCCGTACCACGGCATCGGCGCGGTTCTGGAAGATCTCGCCGTGGCTGCTCTCGATGAAGGCATTGCGGGCGCTGACGAAGGCGGGCAGCCCCCCGTACAGCCAGCCCNNAACGCCGACTTGACGATGTTCACCGTCTCCTCCGGGTACCGCTGCTGCTCGCTGCAAGGCAAGGGCAGCGCTGGGCGCGGGGTCGGCAAGGCGGGACCGCCACGACCCAGCCCCGCAGAGCCCCGCCCGGCCCATCCCACTCCGTCCCGCCAGAGCCCGGCCCGGCGCTCACTCTAGCCGCCAGAGCTCGCTGAGCCGCTCCCNTTAATGTAATTAATTAATTACTCCAAACATTTGCCCGTTTGTGCAGGGCCGGGTTTGTCCCCGCCGCGGGAGAGGAGCTGAGTTTTGGGGGCTGTGATGCCCGGTTCGCGTAGGACAGAGGGGCTGCAGCCCCCGGGCTTTGAGGCCGCTGAGCGGCAAATCGTGCACGGCGAGATGGTGCCTCTCATGGTGCTCATTGCCTTCCCCAGAACAACTCGCTCTGTTGTGAATTCCCCCTTCCCTCGGGGAAGGTCTGATGGGGCATTCCTGGCTCGACTGTGCTGACACAGATGCAGCTGTCGTGTATTAGACGTCATCAAACATCAAAGACCCCCGAAGCACCCCCAGACTCATTTGTGAGTCTCATTGACTCAAATGAGGAATTTTGACTCATTTTCACCAAAGGAGTGAAAGCTCCCCACCAGGGGAGGTGCCTGGGCCTTCCCCCTAAGCCTGTGTGTATTTTAACCCATGGGACTTGAATTCCCAGGATTCTTCCCCCACTCCTGATGAACCATCACTTCGGCCAAGGGCCACCTAAGGTGCAATAATCAAGTCTCACTGCAAGATCTGCGGGTGGAACAACTGGGGCTCCACAGACCTCCTATTACTCTTCTGATGAAGGAACACGCATCCAGCAAAACTTCATTTTTGTTTGTTTTATTCCAAAAAGCACTTCATTGCAAATGGTTTTAAAATATCATACAGAGCTCTTCTGTTTCTTGGAGTGCTGTCTCTCTGTTGGCTAAAAAATAGAAAACCAGAAAACCCTTTCCACTCTGGCACAGTTTTCCTGGGAAACCAGGTTCTTTTAATGCCCCATTCTGTTTCCTTTGCCGGGTGGGGTAACCCCAGCATGGTCCCAAAACCAACACAATGCCCCAGCAACCAGCACTTGATCAACAGGGCCAGATGCTACGTCCCTGTACCAGGGCTGCAAGGCCTCTGTGAGGGCACGCATGCACTCAAATGTTATTGTTCCAAGCAATTTCCTTCTTCCCTGATCCACGCTGACTGAGAGCTGTTGCTATCATCTTCTTCCATTATAACGTGCTACTCTCTCAGCCTCGAGGATGCTTTACCATCAAGGGTGCTCCCCTGGGAGGCTCCTGTGTCCCTCCTGCCACCCCACACTCTCTTGTCTGGCTGCCAGAGAAGATGCTGCTGCCTCCCAGCCTCTCACCTTAGGGGGTACAGGGCATTTCAGGAATTGCTGTCCTGAGCTGAGAGGCTGTGGTGGGCATAAACACAGCAAAAACAAGCAGTCTGTGACTGAACTCAAAATGGGTAATGTGAGCGGTAACTGCTACTATGTGACTGAAGACATTCCCTCAACCAGGCTGAAGGAGATGAGAAAAGAAGTGGCACAGCTGTGGGAAAGAAAAGCAAGTACTGAAGTGAGCAGATGTATTACCAGTCTCAAAAAATAAAAAGACCAAAACCCCAAACAAACAAAAAAAATCCCAAAATAATTCTAGAAAGATTACAGAAAGGGATCAGAGCAGACTCTGCACTTTTGGGAAAAAGAAGTGCTGAATCTACCTCTTTGAATACTTTCTCTGGGTTCCTAAGGGTCCTCCCAGGACGTCTGGCCAGGCAGCTGGTGAGAGATAATTAACAGGGGCTCAGTTATGCAGGACTGTGCAGGCACCCAGCTCATCTGTTGGAGGATGAACCAACTCTGTCTCAGCTGCCAAGCACAGCACTGATGATGGCCACATCACCACCACCTGCTGCTCCCCTGTGAGGTAGGCAGGGTAACTCTGAAAGGACAGTTATCCTTTCAAGGGCATGTCAAAGCCTTACCATCAACCTCTAAAACCTGACACAAATATCCACTCTAAGCTATCAAAAAGGTTATCCCCCAAATCCCAGTACCTACTTCTGTCAGAGAACGCCTAATACCCCAAGTGCTATCACCCAGCTGAGAAAACATTTCCAGACAAAGGGCAAGTGTTTGCCAGCTGAGTGCAGCTCACAGTCTGTGTCCCTTGCCATGACTTTCAGTAAAAAGTCCAGTAAGTCCAGTCTTCTCATTGACTGAATGGGACTTAGGATCATTCTGAGACAGGGAGTAACTAAGTCCTAAATGCTAACAGCCCTCCTCTATGAATGACTGACTACCCCATTAAATAGCCATAATCCAACGTGCTGCTTAACATTCTTGTGGTCACAGTATAACCAGGTCCCACTGCCTGGAAGCAATGTCAAAGTCAGCCTACTGCTGTTCTCTGTAGTTCTAATGTGAAAGGTAAGTCTGAGAGAGCAAGAAATAAGTTAATACTGATCTTCAGATTTCCACAGTGATCAATTTGAGCTGAAGAGAAAGACAGAGACATCTCTACAGTTCTGTTTTCAGCTGTCCAGAAGTGATCTCGCTGTAGCTCTTCCTCCTTTTCACTTTGTAAGTCAAGGTTTGGGAATATTCAGACAGCAGATGCTCCCAGTAGCAAGAGACATCCTCCATCTCCAAGTGCTCAGTGATGAACTGACGTCCCCTAGAGACATACAAGGCACAGTCAGGACTGTTTTCCCATTCCTACAAGAGTCATTAGTTTTGGTTTGGATGTATATCAACATTCACTCTTCCTTGTTTCAAATGAGAAACAACATGCACTGCTCTGTGTACCGTCTATTTTTATTTTACAGTTTTCATTCATGCTCACAGCTCTGACAGTTGCAGTGCTTTTGCTATGCTCAAGACGGTATTTGCTATCTGGGATAATAAATATCAGATTTCACTTATCACATACAGCTAGAGCAGCACTGATGCATGCTGCTTCAGACCAGCCTGGATAGATAATGTTTACAGTGCAGACACAGCTCCCAGGAGCCAGCTCGCCTCATACTGAGACGAAAGCTCCCAACCTCTGCCAGCTTTCCGTGGGGTTCCTGACATGGGTCACATGTGAACCAAAAAGCTAAGCACAGCATCCTGTTCTCTGCTTCCCCCTGCTTGTCGTGAGTGGTCCAGCCCTCCTGCTGTTATTGCAGAAGATCAGTTATACTGCACCCTACTAATACTAGGTTGTCTTTGATGGGCAGCCCCTTCAAAAGCAGTGTAAGAAAATGTTTTGGAAGAAGACTGCCTAATAGCAGGAAGGACACACTGCTTACCTCTCTGAAATTTCTTGTGCTATGGCATCATTTTCCTTAACAAACTGCAAGAGATCCCTAAAATGAAGACACACAAAAAAAAAGCTATGAAACAACTGGCTCAGTGGAGAATATCATCCCTTACCTAAATTGTTGGGGAGGGTGAGATTGACTCTACAAGTGAGTGAAGGTGCTGCTCACCTCAGAGCACAGAAGAAACTTCTCTTCTTGATTGTTTCACATCAGTTCTAGACAACATCCTGAAATCTGGGAGCTAACACATTTTTGGCCCACTGATAAGTTCTTCTTCCCTCTTATCTCTGCTGGCCACTTGCAAATTTAACTGTCTAGTGCCTGCTGATTTCAGCGAGAGTGAAAGAGTCCAGTGAAACTGTACTCCCCGAGTAATATCAGCAAAGGATTCTTTGGGGGCAGTGATGAAAAGACCATGACCTCCAAGAGCCTTTGCCTGATGCCTCGGAGTGGAGGCACTTCATGGCCCAGCCCAAACCATCCCACCTTCCCTAAGGCCTCCCCGTGGTTCAGAATGCTCCAGGGAGCGGCCTCAGGCCTCACACCTGACGTCAGAGAGGTCTGACTGCACCGGGATGTAGTGGACCCAAGGCTTCAGCTGAGGGTAGAAGAACTCCAACCACTCTTCTCCGACGTGAAAGACAAGCGAGCCGCACAGGAAAAGGTGTTTCAAGCGGAAACTGGCCGCCACGCCCCGGAAATTAAACAGGTACCTTTAAAAGGATGAGCAAAGAGAGGGACCTGATTACACGTTTTGGGTGAGGAAATGCACTGAGGTGTGCTGGTCTCCAGGTAGCAGTGAACCTTCCCCGACACGCAGCAGCTGAGCAGCGCAGCAGTCACTACTAAAACAGAGGAAAGGCATTTATTTGAAGCTGCACACAGGAAAGGTGAGCTGAAGTTGAGGGAGTGCTGGGTGAGCTTCTGCTGTCTGTCAAAACTCAGTGAGAAATTCAAGGTGTGAGGCTTTACCTCTGATAAAGGCACATGCCTGTGACAAACCGACAAGGCCTCGTAGACAATTGCCAACAAGGCATGGAAGGTCACAACACGGATTCCACGACCCTATAGGGTCACTCAGAGGCTTTGTCAACCACAAGGAAGTTTTCCCCAATTATCCCTTGCCTTGCAGTGAAGCTTTTCTGTTCATCGTTGTGCTTTGCCACATCTATCTCAGGTTAGTTTTTCCTCTGGGATTCTGCTTTAATCTGAATGTAATTGTTTCATATTAACTTGGGAATGCAACCCTAGGAGGTTAAATGGGCCAGTACACAACAGATGGACTTCGCAGATAACAAAGATTCCACAATTTTGTTTTCAGTATTTTCTGCCAAGATAGTAAAGTGGGCTTGACTGTGGCAAGGGGGTATTTCTCTTAGCAAACTGTATCTCATAGGGATGTTTGTTTACTGACTTGTTTTCTTTATCAAACCCACATTTCTCCTATTATATGGAAAGCTGTTTTTCCTACGGGTAAACCTCCCCAGAACACACTTCTGATCTTTGAAGTCAAACATTTTGGGCTGGGGGAAGAGAGTTCTTCCTTTAATGAAGCTATTTTGGGTGAGATGGAGCTTATATATTATATATATTTTGGGCAAGATGAGAATTACAGCTAAACTTAGTTCAGCAGTAAATAACAAGGAGTAAATCTGAAATTACTTTGCATCCTTTGTATTACCTAGGATCTCAAGGCAGGGATGAGGAGCTCACTCAACAAATACACATAGAGATGTAACAAGAATGATGGTCTGGAAGCAAGGAAATGCCTCTGTCCAATTCCAGACACAGGTCCCACCATCCATGACCTCAGTCAAGCCAGCCTGTTGTAACACTTACACTGAAGGGAGTTCATGTTGACCCTACCACCCTGGGCTACAAAAATGTGTGAGAAGGTCTCAGCCTACACCATATGATGGGCTGGAGAGCATCAGAGTTGGGCAGTGTATGTGTAACAGAAGGGAGAAATCTGTGCTACAGTCTAGTGAAATACAAAATGAGACAAGTCAATCACATTTGCACAAAAACACAGATTCAGCCAAATGACTGAGCTCTTATATCAGCAGATTCTGGTTGGCAAAACCACAACTAGCAGAAGAAAAAGCAAAACATCTGACACACAAGTGCATACACACTAAGAGTTTATATTGTACATAGAAACCTGTGAGAGTGTTACACCAAAAAACCCTCGCTAAAGTAGTTAAGGAGTAAAAACCTTTGTAAATCAAAACCACATTCTCCCAAATAAAATAAAAAGTATGAATTGATACTAGATCTGCTCAATCAGATTTCAGGTTCTCTCTTTTACTACATACACACAGTGGCAGCACTTGTTATGCTAAGCTCCCAAATTTTCAACTGTCTTATATCTGCTCACAAGCTTTCATATCTACAAGAAGCTGGTTGTTGAATTAGACCTTAAAATGAAATGAGACCCTACACCATGCAAGGAAAGACTAACCCACAGCTGTTGAACAGCTTTATTAATCAAAACTCTTACTTGTATTTGCAGTGATCAACCAGTGGAATTTCCTTTGCAGGAGGCTTTCCTAAGGTGTCCTTAAAATAAAGAGAATTTAAAGAAAAAACAAAACAAAAACAAAGCAGTAAGCTTCAAATGGTGATTTAATTTGTTTTCCTTCTCAGTTAGAAACAAAGGTGATGTGTCAAAACCTTCCATTCCCACTTCTGAGAAAACCTTCTCTGGTGGGCTGTGAGAAGGATTATAAAGAATTCACGGCCCTTCAAACATGAAAAAAAAGCTCAGCAAATTACACACTGCCTGTAAGTGAATGCCAGCACAAACACATTAAATGATAATGTTTTGTTGGCAGCTATGGAGTGGAAAACAGCTTGGGACAATGGACTGTGTGAAGCCAAGTGTAACTAGATTAGCCAAGACTGTCTGGAGAGAGCTGGACTCTAGACTAAGTAAGAAACTAAAAAGTTATCAGCAGCAGTTATCAGAAAGTTATCCACAATAGGATCAAGAAATGGGAAAAACAAAAAAGGTTTGAAGACTGACAACACCAGAGAGGCAGCTCAGAGACAGAAGGGGAAGGGTTGGCCAATTTTGTTGTTGTGAGAGAGGAGGAGATTGGCAGAGATTCATTTTTTATTTTTTGTTCTCCTTTCCTTGAACAACAAGTGTAGAAGGAAGAAAAGTGTTTGGCCTGCCAGGCTCTAGACTCCTTCCTTTCATCTGTCAGAGAGGTGCAGCCACCAAGGGAACTACAAACCTCCCCCACTCTAAAGGATCACCCACAGCTCTCCAAGACATTTCTCTCTCATCAAAGCCATCTTGCAATGCCACCCTTTCTGGCCTTCACACTCAGAAGACAGACAAACACCCACACACCTTTTCAGATTTCCAAGCCTGGTTTTTAGTGTACTCAGCGTCAACAAGTTCCGGGTTTTCTCGGGACAGCAGGATGAGGGGATCTCTCTCAGGGCTTGTTCTGAAAAAGAAACGCTGTCACTAATTGCCAATCCCCATGACTCAACACAGCTAACAGACTACAGGACTCGAGGTACTGCTTCTTTTTGAGGCTGACCTCCCTGTGTGCCCCTAAAACATTATGAAGTGCATACCACAGTGTATTTCTGTCCAAGGGTATATTAACAGAAGAGAATGAGTTACAATTACCAAAATTATTTGACCGACTGTATATTTAACAGTATTATTTAAACAATTCCCAGGACAAATCCTGCTTCCTTCATCCTGATGGGTGCCAAATGCTTTAACTCCCACCTTAGTCAGAGAGAGTTAAGAGATGCTCAGCATCTTTAGCAGTGATCCCTCTGACAGGACTTTAAAACACTGCTGATAAACAAGGTTATGACATCCCTGAGACACATTCCTGAGCCTACCTGGTAAGCCATCAAATCCTTCCCTACTGGGGAAGGGGAAGAAACAAAGTATGGGGTTTAACGTTGTTTCAAACTGTCACTGGAGACAGGCTAAAAATCACCTTCTTATCCCCCACCACTAGGGTAACCTAAGGCCAGGATAGTTTTCATTCAGTGTGGAGCACTTGCACAGCAAATAAAGCATTCACATTGGCAGGAAGCATGAACAGCAATATTAAATCTTGAAATTTGTATCAAGCACCTGCAGTTCCCTTCACAGAACAAAACAAGCAGGTTCCTGAGGTGACAGTTTTAGTCATTAAGAAATAATGTGGCAAATCCATCAAGACTTCTGTTTCCAATATTAGGTGATTAAAATAAACTAGTTGCAAATGGCAATTCTTGTGGAGAATAACTAATAGTGCAATGCTGTACAACATGTTTCACTTTCCTTACTTTTGGAAAACACACTCTGAGTTACACTTAATTAGGGATTAGGTCTTGGAGACATGGAAATTTCGACATACAGAGAGTTGTCACAGCCTCTGTTGGTAAAATCTTCTGTTGCAGGAAAATATGCTCACCTGGATCCTCGGAAATATCCCTTAGAGATTTTTTTCTTCCATGGCCATTTTTCTGCAGATCTGAAAATATTTTTTTATACATGGCAATAAATGATTTAACATAACCATGAAACAACACTCTCATCAGCTTTCACAGCATGTCTTTTTCTAGTCTTAATTTTTGATGGAAATCACTTTCTTCATTATAGCATAAAAAACCTCTCAGCCAGCTCCAATTAAACAGGTTTTCCTGTGAATATTGTGTTTAAGGCAACATAATATAGGCTACTTTCCAGAACACCTTTCAGGCAAAACAATGCATTACACAGAGCCCCCCACCAAACCTTGAAGGGTGTTAAAAGTTTACCTAAGATTTGAATCCACTTCTTGCACTGTGGCTTTATTTTGCTGTACTTCACTGAATATGGACAGTGAAAAACAACTAGAGTTTCTAAGCAGTCATTTCCCACTACAAAACAAAACTACCAATCAAGAAACAAAAAACCCACCTAGTGTTTAGCACTTAAAACACAGGAGTTCATTGTTTTTCTTAATCACTTTCATTTTAAACCTAATCAAGTCCTTCAAAATAGCTGTTCACCTGGGGGTTTTTTCTGCCAGTGCAGTCCCTCACCACCTCTCAGGGGAACTCTGCCATACTCTTCTACTGCACCTGGTGGAACATGCAGGTCCTGACCCCCAAGCTGATCTACCTGCGCAGGTCAAGCTTTGCATCTCCTTATAATCCTGTATAATCTTGTAGTTTTGATTACAAGAGGAGAAATTCCAGTTAGATAGTGGGAAATATGTTTTCATTCTGTCAACAGGTGACACAAGTGAAAACACGAGGATGAGTAAATGCTTTGGACCTCCATTACACTACAACACGTTAAGCTTTAGCTACAAATAATCACATGGATCTTCAGATTTTGAACAGGGAAAGAGTCCACCTTGCATTCGGATGTCAAGTCAATTACATAGAAGTGGTTTCTGCTATTTTGTTTCTGTGTTCACTCACTGTTGCACACTTGGTTTGTCACTCTCCATGGGAAGCAGCCCCTTACTCTGCTAATAAGTCAAAAGATCCTGCCAAAAGGAAGACTCCCAGCCAGACACGTCTTCTGTTTAGCCCAGCAGTGACTCTTGATTCTTAGGAATGATTCCAGGTTTTTCTATTGCACAATGACACTCAAGTAAAAGCAGATCTAAAGAAGGCTTTCCTTTAGCCTTCCAGAAGCTTACACAAACATCCTGGATCATCCCTGCAGTGAAAAAAGCACAGCTCCTAAAGAAGTAGTTGAAAAGAAAGAAAAATATTTCTGTCTGTCAGGGGAGATTTCTGCAGGCAAAAGATAACTGCTACTTTATTGACAAGCCTGCTCTCCCCAAACCCAATAGTAATCTGGCCCCTACAGCACAAAGGATGTGCATAGTTTGCCCTCTGCATTCCTTACTAAAGTGTTGCAAACAGAGGAGCTAATTATAACTTCCAGTGACATCATCCAAGGTTTCCATGGAGAATTCCCATACAGCAGTTAGGCTGTAGGAAGTTAATGTGAGGCAGCAGGAGAGATCACAGGCCAACAGACCCATGGTCTTAGACATCAACACTGGCCCAGTGCTGCCCAGTGCAAGATGGATTTTTGTCTTCCATGAAACCTCCCCCCACACATAACCATTTCCAAAACATACCTTCTGAGGTCCTCTCTCATGAGGTCCCAGCGCCCTAAACCTGTGGGGTAAATTGGCCAAACAGCTGGTCCTCCTTCCCAAAATGTCCAGGCAGGATACATGATATCATTGTATTCAGATGTCTTGAGAAAAAGGAGAGTAATGTAAGAATGAGAGTAATATCTACTTTGGTTTACTGACTGAGCCCACCAGTACCAAATGTTCTTCCTAGGAGCTCTGTTGGCTTTCACCGTTATGTGTCCAAAAGAGGCCACAAGAGCTTTGCAGTCATCATTTGCTGGGATTAGAGAATCACAGAATTATTAGGGTTGGAAGGGACCTCTGGAGATCATCCAGTCCAACCCCCCTGTCATGGCAGGGTCACCCAGAGCAGGTTACACAGAAACACGTCCAGGTGGGTTTGGAATGTCTCCAGAGAGGGAGACTCCACAACCTCCCTGGGCAGGGTTCATATGAAGACAGCTCGATACTGAAATGCTTCAATGATTTTTAAAAGGCCTTGTCTTGCTGTGTGATGACACAGGGCTTTCATGTAGAAAATAGCAAAAGAGATCCATGATGCACTTGATTAGTAAATAGCAAAAGACCTGAGCTCAACTCACTTTTCTAAAGCCATGTGCCTATGTGTAGCTACAAATGTTTTCTTCTGATGATAAGTCAAGAGATATTATTACCTCCTCAGAGATAGAGGCACTTAGAGACACTTTGACATTAAGGTTTCCAACACTTCAGTTTGTTTCAGACTTCCTAGAGATCACTTAATTCACTGTAACAAATACCCAGGTCATGTAAGAATTCCAGTTCCTCACTCCTGTTTGGTTGCTTAAGTCCCCATATATTACCACAGGGAAGACCAGCACTTAAGACTAAACCCTTCCATGAAACCAGACTATAGGCAACTTCCTTGCACTAGTAGTAAACTTCCTACACAATTATCCATCTATCTGTCACCTGGAGATACTGGAGAGTCCAAGGCCACCGAGGTATTCAGGAGGTTAGTGCACATGACTTATGAACAGGGGCTGAGTAATGGGTTTGTCCCTGGACAGGAAGAAGAGGCTTGGGAATGTAAAAGCCATCTCCTACTGCCTAAGGGGAGAGTTCAGGAGGAGGCACGCTCTTTTCTGAAGTGCAGAGCCAGAATGACTGGCAGCAGGTTTTGATTACAAGAGTAGAAATTCCAGTTAGATAGTGGGAAATATGTTTTCATTCTGTCAACAGGTCAAACTCTGTCTGTGGATGCCCTGTCCCCAGGGATGCTCAGACCTGAGCAGGATGCAGCCCAGAGCTGTTGCTACTCTCAGCAAAGGTGCTAGACTGGGTGACCTTCTGAGGTCCCCTCCAATTCAAATGAGTGTGTGCTGCTCTATCTTCTCAGTCCTGCTGCAACCAGGCACGTGTGCCTGTGCTGCAACAGACCACGACAGCCCCATGATCAACTTCCTGAGCTGCAATACTTCAATCTGTTGTACTTTCAGCTTTAGAAAACACATAGGACCAGCATCCTGAAGTCTTTTTTCATTTCAGCAGCCAGCCTTTCAGCACTGGCTGCTGAAATGTGAGCTGTACCTAGATCAATGGGTTTCAATTAAGATAGGGATGAGCTTACAGTTTAGCTACTGGACAACAGTGAGCTCAGAGCTCGGTTTCTTGCAGGGTCTTGCAGGGCACCTAGGGGCAGAATGATGAACACAGCTGCAAAGATTAAACTCCTGCAACCTGCTTTGCAAAACCTTGGGTCCTGATGGCTAGAGTTAAGGGGCAAGACAGCTTGGCTTTACTGCTGCATCCAGCACTGAACATGGTTATTGCCTGTACCGAAAATCTAGAGCAAATTTTAGAATCACTGGGGAGCAGGCAATAGTTACAGACCATATTATGGTTCAGATTGCATGAGCTGAAGACTTAAGTTCAGAGTAAGATGCTGCAAGTTAGCAGAAACAGAGTTGGGTTTCAGCTAGCAAAACCAAACAGTTCATTTCTTCTCCTTGCACCTTACTGTCTGCTGGACTTCAGCCAAGAATAGGATTTGTTCGTGAAAGTGCAGGATTTGGGCATACAGGGCATACACTGAGGCAAAGCAAGATTAGCCAAAGCTTGAGGTGTAAGAACATTTTGTTGGAAAGGATGAGACACTATGCTGCTGTCAGGTTTAACAGTGGGAGAGGTAGGAAAACATGCAGGGGGGTTCTCAAGTCTGGGAACAGAGAAGCAGAGTGATTGTCTCCATGCATGCATGCGCCTCTGCGTGCGTGTCCACATTTGCAGGTGGAAAAGGGAATTCAAGAGAAAAGGGTTCACAGAAGATGACAAGATTATAGAAACACCCATCTGTGGCACCACAAAAAAAGGACTAAAATATTCACATTAAATGAGATTACTGTATGACAGCTGACATGATCAAAAATCCTTAATATTGCTGATAAACTATGGCTACAATTTTAACAGAGGTATTGTAGCAAATGGGAGGAGTACTGGCACATATCCCACTCAGCTGTGTATCATTCCACTGCAGCAGAGGTACACTTTCTGACCTGGAAGGGGAGCTAATGAGGGGAAAAGCTGATCTATCAAATTGATCTGCAAGCCTGTCTGCCAGAAAACTGGAAAGGAAAGGAAACAAAGAGCAAGAAGGAGCAAGCAATTTTGATGCACAGAAAACCTGCAGAGAACCATCCTCAAAAATACATTCCCAAGAGAAAGAAGGACATGCACGTCTTGGAAACGCTCAGCTTCTAAAGGTTTGTGTACCTTGCTGAAGGAGAAGACTGGGATGATGGGCTTCATCCACTTGGGAACCTGGGGGTAGTCTCGCACATTGATCACCATTTCCATGTCAGGGAGGCGGTGGATGATCCCCAGAATGAAGTGCTCAACTCCACTGCATCTGTGGAGAAATGACACGTGGATAAAGAGCTATAGGGAGGCAGGCTCCTGCAGTCTCTTGCAGGCCTTCCTCTGCACAGAGGCAGAAGAGATGGCGAGCCTAAGCCATACCATGATGCAAACTGGGAACTGCCTACAGCAGCCTCCAAATCCCACTGCAGTATGGAAACAAATGAGGCAACACATCCTATTAAATCTGGCCTGACCTGAGTTTTCTCTGGCATCCCACAACCAACCAACCCTTTGTATACTGAAGTGCAAGTGACACTTACCTGTGGATGCATATAAGCCTAATAGTTTATTTTCTAGGCTCCTGCTCTGATGAGGAACTCAGACCTCTGAAATATCACTGGACTCAATAACTCCCAACTTGCCAGTGTTGGAAGTACTCTTCTGTCCCAGCTAGGGAGAGCAGATCCTCTGCACAGCTCTTACCTTGCAGGGAACATGCAGTCCTGCTCACGATACAGTTTGTTTTTAATTATTTGGTAGTGGGTCCCGAGCTTCCGGCTCAACACGTCTGACATTGTCTCCTTGGAAATGCCACCTCGAAAAGGAGCCAGGTCCTGCTTCCAGACACTGAAACGAAACCATCAGCTGTTATTATGTACCACAGGGAGGATACTGCGTACTCAATTACTGCAGTGAGCAGAACAGGCTTCTAGCTAAAAGAAGCCCCATGCAGCTTCTAGGAGCTCTGGTGTGAGAATTTAAGTCACTTGGAAGCTCCTCAGAGGCTCGTAGGTCCCAAGCTTCACACTTTTACCTATGTGCTGTTTCCCTGAACACAAAGCCCAGCACAGGACAACTCGAGTCACTCTCACAAAAATACCTGACATACACTGGCGTGTTTTGGGTAAAACCCTTCAGCTCACTTCACCCTTGTGCTCTGGCTCTCCAGATGGGGCACACCAAGACCAAGTTCCTCACAAAATGTCATGCTATGTAGACATTAAAAATGTAGGTAACAGTCTTGTTGCATGAAATACCATCACCCAGGAACACTGGGTGAGTGTAAGCTGGCCCAGGAGGACAGGCCTATGCAGCACATGCCTTGTGACTTCTGCACATAACCAGTGAGCTCCAGGAACACAGGATGGAATCACAAACCTAATGAATATATGAAAACACGGAAGGAGGATGCAACCTATATAAATTTAGTCTAAAAGTCCTTTGATCCAACTGCCTGGAGAATGTAATAAACAGTGTCAGATTGTAACAGCCAAGGAAACATTCTTTGCTTTTAGGTAGACATTGCATCAATGTTTCAGTTTAAGAAAACACTGTCAGGGTGATCCTACTGTGTGGGTGGTCAAACACTGGTACAGGTCACCTGGAGATGCTGTGGAGTATCTTTGACATATTAATGTTGAGGTATTTAAAACCTGACTGGCCACATCTGGGCAACCCTACTTGAGCAGAGGGGTTAGACTTGATGATCTCAAGAAATCCCCTCCAACCTCCAGAATTCCGCTATTTCCTAATCGGGTAGAGAGCAGTAAACCTATGTCAGGAATTGCCATTGTGCAGATAGTCTGACCACAACAGCATGAGCACTCTGGTAGGGATGCAAACGAGATGAGCTTGAGAACAGGAAGAGAACTGCAGTGCCATGGCACATCCACAGCCATCCTCACTCCATGTTACTATTGCCTATCATGTTCTGCAGCAGATTTGGAGGTTGCAACCACTTGGGAAGGTGTTTTGCCAAAAGGTGGAACAGGAGCTGGTGGGGTGTATGTTTAAAGATTAGGATATGTCTTCAGGCTGTATCTGAGTTGGAACTTAGGAAAAAGACTGGAAGGCTCAGCTAGAAGAGACTTTCCCTCATCAGTATTTCATGAGCAATGAAGATCAAAAACTCCAAACAGAGAGTAGAAACAGTTGCTCAATATGACTCATCTGATTTTAAAAGCCAATATAGCACTCAAACCCCCAAATGAGTGAGCACACCTGATACTTTTAAATAGGAGGCTTGAAGCTGGACACCTGCGTTTCTGCATCTGAAATCCTAATCCTAAAGGCAGACAAATATGATAACTCCTAAATTCCTTTTCTTCCTTTAAATAAAAATGCTGCTTAAAGGCATTTAAGTCCCCCCAGTCCTACTGAGTGAGGAGGCAGAAATGGGTTGTTAAAGAGAAATGTCACCAGCTTTGTGTATGGTTTATTGTGTGGTCATATATGAAATGCCAACACTCCGCTTGTTCAGTTGCAGAGAGTAACAAGTTGCGTGACCAGCGGCGGTCCCACAGCTGAAGATGTGACACCTTTGGGCCAAAATATTCCCTAGCTAATCCCCAATCCACCAGTGCTGCCGAAAGTATTCCCTCCTACGTCCGGAGACCTGCGCAGTCGAAAGGAAACCAGTCTCTCACCTTCGGTGGCAGCTGCAATTTTCCTTTACACACGGCTCATAGGCTTCCACAGCTTTCTTAATTTGGCCAGTTATCGCTTTCCACTTGGCATCTAAAAACGCACAGGAAAGAAAAGCCAAAGCGTTCGATCCATCCGCCGGCAGAATAAGCGGCGGGCCGGGGAGGCGGGGAACGGGCAGCGGGTCGGACGCGCCTTCCAGCCCGCNGGCCCAAGATGGCGGCGGCGCCCGCCCCGCGCGGCCATGGGAGCTGTAGTTCCCGCCCGAGCGCTGAGGGGCCGGCCGGGCGCGCCCGCGTCGTGACAGAGTGGCGGCGGGTTGCGACAGACCGTGCTGCACAAGCAGCCGCTGCCCAGAGGAGCTCTGAGTGTGCACCTGGGATAGCCCCCGCCAAATATCCTCCTAGCTCCGCCCTCAGGAGTGCCGGCAGCCTCACACGGCTCTGGTGCCGGCCTGCCGGCCCTCGCCCCCGTTGGGCGTTCTTGGGGGAGAGCTTCCTCGGACGCCTGGAATCATCAAGCAGCTGGTCCAGCCTGTGAGAGGGTCCCTCTCCTGGCCCGACCACTCGCTGCTGCCAAGGCCTGATTCAATTTGAACATCTAGGGTAAAATCACAAATCTCACCGTACTCAAATCTCACGCTAATTTGTATAAATTCCTTTGCAGCTTCAGGGTGGCGGACTGCAAGGAATCATAGAAGCATTGAACGGTTTGGGTTGAAAGGGACTTTAAATATTATTTAGTTCCAACTCCCCTGCCATGGGCACGGATGTTTTTCACTAGGCCAGGTTGCTCAGAGCTCCGTCCAACCTGGCCTCGAACACTCCCAGATACGGGGCATCCACAACTTTAGGCAACCTGTTCCAGTGCCTCACCACCCTCACAGGAAAGAATTTTTTACCTAACATCTAATCTAAACCCATGCTCTTTTGGTTTTAATCAGTTCCTCCTTGTCCTGTCACTACATGCTCTTGGAAAAGGTCCCTCTCCATCTTCAGGTGCTGGAAGGCCGCAATTAGGTCACCCCTACGCTGTCTTTTTTCCAGCCTGAACAAACCCAATCCTCTCAGCCTTTCCTTGCAGGAGAGCTCCTCCATCCCTATAGTCATCTTCGTGGCCCTCCTTTAGACTCATTCCAACAGGTTGATGCGCTTCAAGGATTAGATGATCTTTGAGGATCTCTTCCAACTCAAGCTATTCTATGGCTCAGTGAAAGAAAAAAACTGAGCACCATCAACATAATGTGTAGGACTTTCACTTTGCAAAATGGTTTGTAAGAATGCAGTATTCACAGCTACCCTTCACTTAGTGTTTGGTATTTAAGTTTGGGTCAGCTCGGTCGTGTTTGGCCATCCTTCAGGAGACAGGCTTATCAACTGGATGCTAGGTGCAATACCCATGCTGATAAGCAGCCAAGTGAACGTAGGTCAGAGGGGCCGGGGATAAGCAGATACCATCCAAACGTGAATCTAGACCAATCAATGTTTCTTCCCGAGGCTGAATGCAGGAAGGTCTGTCCCATCTTCATAGGGTCTGTATATTCAAATGCGAACACTAAACATTCACCTTTCCTACCTTGGTGGCTTTGGATTTCAGGAGGAGAAAACATGGTTGCTCATGAATAGGAAGGAGCCACATTTACACTAAGTTTCTATAGAGTGAACTCTGATTAGCCACAACAGCCTCCAACTCCACTAGTCATAAAGGCCTCTTTTGTGTGAAATTGAATTGGTCCTGTAGGTATTTGTAGATTTGGGTGGAGAAATGATTACCAGAAAACAGACCAAAGAAGAAAAGCACGTGCTGACAAGGAGTGTGAAGGTTTCCCAAGGACTGCTAAATTCCAGAGACCAGTACTTCTAATGAATTTGCAAGAGCTGATAAAAATCCAGGCACCAAGTCTGGTCACTCTGTGCAAGGCCACAAGTGAATATTGGGATCAACCCCTGGCTGCGTGACTGGAGGGCAGCAGCTCCTGCAGGGCAAAGTCTGCGGGATCACGTGTGCACCCATTGAAATAAGTCACTTTGAGGGACTTTCTGAACACCTGCTTGGAAGGTGCTAGTGCCAGCACAGCCCTCTTCTGGGGTTGTCCCTGTAGGGAATAAGTGAGTCTTTACATATTATCTACTATTAATAGTAGCAACTTCCTAGAGTGAAAACCATTAGTACTTCTGGCTGTCTCTAAACTCTTGTTGCACGGCCAAACATTTCTTAAGCAAATCAGGAAAATTAATCCCTTCTTTTCATCTTCTCCTCAAGATCCTCTGTCTTCATTTTGATTTCTGCAAAGGGGTCTGCTTTCTTTCTTTTCCTCTACAGTTTTTCTTAGACCACCAGTAGTCACAGATCCGACTAGAGGCTGGTCTGAAGACTCTCCCAAAAGTGTGAACCTTAGTAAGGTAAAACCAAAAAACTGTCAATGCTCTTAAATATCTATATTTGCCTCCACTGGCCTCACTCAGTCTTAGCCATCTCTACATCTCTAATCCACCCATTAATTCTAGCAAAGTTTTCTGTCTTCCCTCTCAGGTTCCAGACCAGATTTTCCTGCTTCTTTCCTGGCTGACTGAATAGAGACATCAGCGCACTCTTCCAACACCATCTCTGTTTGTTTCTCACAGCTCTCTGCTAGTCTCCTACACAGCCAGTAGAGCTGTAGTAGTTCACTCTGTAGCAAAGGTTATTTCGGGTACTTTCTCTGAAGCAAATAGTAGGAGTGGTAGTCAGCATAAATGTTTAATAGGCCTTGAGAGCTAAGACTTTAAGATGAAGCTCCTTTTGAAGCTACATTTACAGCCTCTGTTCTCCCAGGCTTTGTATAATGAAAGCACCCCAGGCCAACTGTGGTGTGGTTTTGGCATGTGCTGTAGTTCCCCCCAAGCACCTTGGATGGTTGTAAGCCTCAGAACCCCTTGACTCTCACTTCAAACACAGCCTTTGCCTCACCTTCTCTACCTTCTTAATTTCCTGTAAATCCAGAGCTCCGCGCAGGACCATCTGGCTCTGATCTTTGATACCCTCCCTCAAACACAGCCCCTCCCTCATTTTTTTTCCCTGCCAAATCAAGCATAAACACCCACAAATTTACTTTCATCCTGTTCCATGTGCCCGGAGTGGAAAATCACTTGGCTGTAAATCTGGTGTCCTCGCTTTACATATTCAACATAGGTTAGAAGAAGGGTGCTCGGGAAAGAGTTTGGTTCTCCAAGCTGCTTATAAGATTGAGTTGAAGAAAACATACTTCCTATATGTTGAGTTTCTCTCAGAGCTGTGGTCTGGCTTTTCTTCACTGCTATCTGCTTGAGCAGGGGTGGCAGTGGGGCCTGTTCTCCTTTAATTCATCCTTTTGTGCCAAATGGACCTGAGGAATTCAGGCTTCCTGAATTCCTCAAATAATGGGGAATATTTCATGTGGAGAATGGCCATCTCAGCAGAGGGAAGGAGGAAGCTGTACAGGCTGCTGAGCTTCAAAACCTGCAATTGACATTACCAAGGCTTCTGGGGATGGGTCCAGTCTTTCTCATAAGAAGCCACACAGCTTCTGGAGAGTCAAGATTATTTCCTGTTGGTGAGATCCTTGTGGAGCTTCTTTTCCCCTTGGCTCTGAGCTGCATCCCATAGCATGCAGCCCTGTGGAAGTGTCAGACTGTGGCTGTCAGGATTCAGGGCTGGCCACAGCTGCAGTACATGGCTTGGGGATGTTTGGTATTGAATATTCAATTCTTTTATGCAGAGGAGGGGAATTATAAAAGTGTTACAGCAACTGGAGGACTGCAGAGAAGTGTAGTGCCAGAATAGGACACTCAGTAAGCATTGGGGTCATGAATGAAGGCTCAGACTATGACTCTGCAGGGTCTGCAGAACCTCGGGTTTGGACTGGGCAGAACAATGCTGGAGACCCCAGAGTTCAGTTTTGATGAAATGCCGTGAGAGTGTGCCAGTGAAGGAAGTCAGTAACCCAGCCTTCAACCCAGCCTGAGGATTTGTCAAGGCAAAGGAAACAAAGGAGCTTCCAAGAAACAGTGGGAAAGGCATCTGTAGCTCAAGCCCAAGGTCAAAGTTTAAGTAGTTGTGCATGCTGTGTGAGCAACACAAACCAACTACATCTGGTGCTTGGGAGAAGATGCAAGAACTGCAGTGGTTTCATCCCTTGAGGGATTTGTATTTGCCAGAGGATTCCTGTGCTCATGACAGTGATGACAGTTTCACATTGGCAGCAGAGTGTGGCAGCCCCAAAGAGGAAGAAGGACACCTATTCAGTGTGAATTGAGTATGCAAATACACTTAAAAACATTGGGCCAGGAATATATCTAAGGCTTTTAATTTGTGCCCCTTAAAAACAGTACAGATAAATCCATCTTTCTCGGAGGAGTTAAGAAAACCTAGAACTCCTGCACAGAAGGACAGACTTAGTTCTGGATACCTCCTAAAGACACAGCACTTGTCACTACTAGTGTCATTGCTGCAGTTACCACTATTTTTCCTGAAGGCCATCATGACTGGAGAATTCCTAGATGTTTGTGACTCCGTAGACATTAAGTCACTGGAGTTGTTAAATTGTCAAAGCATGGAACTGTAATTGTGAGCGTCTTGTGAACTGAGGAACCAAAGTCACCAACACCCCTGCACAAACCAAAAACTGGAAAAGGCAAATTTGTAGTGGTGGAGCATGGTGGGGATGTTTGGAAAGTAAAAAGCCCTTTGTCTCATCAAGAGGATGTATTCAACATTTGTACCCATTTGCTTCTGCATTTGAGTCACAGGACACCACCACAAGCTGAAATTGAGAACATTCCTATAGAAAAAGCCTTGGCATTAGGCCATGGCTGTAAGGACTTTTAAAAATCTGTTTGAGAGGCCATGTTAACTAAAATTGATCATAAATCACTTTTTGCCATTGCCAGTGGGGATCTGGCAAACACCTTCCTGCAAACAGAATGTCTCTTTCTTTAGCTGCAGTTGTATAACTTGCAAATTGAATGCGAACCTGAGAAAGATTTAGTAGTTGCAGGCACACTCTCCAGAGCCTTTGACAAAAATTCTGTGCAACAAAGTCCCAGGCTAGATTATGGATATGTCAGTTGGGGAAAACAAAATAGAAAAAACCCAGCCTTGTCGGTTTTAAAATGAAATGCAGAATTTTATTGCTGGTGGTTTGCTGAGGACGAGACACTGCAGGATGTAATTAAGGTTCTACTAGAAAATGATTTGCACAGCTTATTCTGTGCCTGTTTCAGTTTAAAACGATTTAGATACCACTTCTCTGAGGCATGAAGAAAACTGATCCTTGAAGTGTTGCAGGAAAATAAAGACACAGAAAGCCATTTAGAGCCTGAAGGCAGCGTGAGACATCTCTGCCTCCCTCAATAGTCAGAAACACAAGTGATGTGAAATGGAGGAGTGCGTACTGGTGGAAAACACTCACCCTCTGGAAGGAAGTTAGGGAAGCAGGCTGGCATCAGCTTGATGTGGGAATCCTGAGCAGCCATTTTCATATTGCAGGGTAGTCTCTGAGGGAAAGCACCACAGCTCTTTAAGGGAGCGGGTCGCTGGTATCTC
>WAAG01079836.1:1233-23804 GCA_013390105.1 Tichodroma muraria
AGCTGTTTCTGCAAACTTTATTTCAAGTCTGAAACTGAACCAAGAGAGCAGGAGCATCTGAAGATTCATCTGAAGATCTGAAGTCAGGGCAGATAGTCTTTGAGCTAGATCCTGTTATCTTCCATATCCAAGGGTCGTTAAGATTAATGAACTGAGAACATCTGTGCCATAGTCCACAGCTGGTTCACTTGGATTTCAAGTTGGTGATGCTTAGCAAGAGGAGTCCTAGTGCAAGCTTGAACTGCAAACTAGGAATTTAAACATTTTCTCTGTCAAGGTAGCAGTCTATTGTGTTTTGAAAACAACTTTAGTCTGGGTGCCCAGTACTTCACATAGAGTACACGAATCCTGTGCAGGCTTTTGCTAGTAAGTGTTGTAAACTTTGTGAAGTTAATACTTTCTGAAGTTCCCTGATGAGCTAACAGTTGAGTACACAGAAAGTAATTCAGATTCTTGGTGCAAAGTTGTTAATTATTTCTTACCGCTCAGTGTTTTCAGTTTTTAATAGGCAGAAAAATCTGAGTGTTGGAAAGCCTGAAAAATCACCATTCTTGTAGCAAATCATGACTGACAGTCAGTGACAAGTCTATGCCTGAGTGTAGAGGCTTCTTAATTAGTTCAACCAGAGTTGGGCACAAAACAATAGTTTCATACTGGAAGTTAATGGTTAGCTGTTCTCATGTGCAATCTGTTTTCTCGTATTGCTGAGTTAAGCAGCATCAGTTCAATATGAGGTGGATGCCCAAAGCACAGGGCTTACTGTGTGGTTAGCCAGTTTTCATTGGGATTTTTTTCTCCAGTTTCATTATTCACAATGATGCCAAGTTTACTTACTGCATCTTTTTTATCTGGGTACCATTTGACTTGTCTGCTACAGGCTTGTCCTCTGACAAACTGAATGATCCTTGGTTTTGTTTGTTATGCTGCAGTTTCTATGATTCACTGTCCCTCCCTAATGGCACTAGACAGTTTTCCATTTTGGTTCTTCAACTGTTGTGACAATTCTTTGAATTTCTGTTGTAGTTGGCCTGAGGTTTTGGCATATGCTTTGGTCTATTTCTGCTGAGATGAAGTTAGGTTGCAGTTCAAGGGAAGGGATCGTGTGTCTAAATGAGATCCCTGGGATGGCATGCATTAGGGATGGCAGCTTTCTGCTGTTTGCCTCCATGAGCTGTAACCCATTGAGTAAAGTTAATTTTCCTGCCCATAACTTTTTTTTCTCTGTAATGTAACATTAAATATTTGACTACCTCAGAATCACAAGGAATTGAAAAATGATGGGTCTGAATTATTCAATTTTCACTACTTAATAATTTGTATAGTTTACATGTCTCGTCTTGTGTCCGTTTGTGGTATTTCTCTAGTAATCTGCAGATCTAAACCTTGAGGATAAGTCAGAAGGAAGCTCAGAGGTTTTGCAGATTCTCTGTCCCAGCATGAAAACCCAAGTAGTACACTTTGAATGTGAAAGAGTTGTTCATTTAGAAACTCTGAATTTAGAAGTCTGAATTAAGGTGCATCCAAAGTGCAAAAATTAATTTTGTAAAGAATCCATTACACCAATCATTTCACATGTGTCTATTTTTAATGCATCTTTACTGATGTTCCTCACTGACTAGAGATCAGCAAGTCAATTTCTTATCCATTTAGGCAGTGCTTTATTATATTGCTCGGTGCTAACCTCTAAATTTAAAATACCGTGATGTGAAGTCACACTACACAAAAAAATCAAATACCTGTCAGTTTGCCAGTGTAAACCAAGTGACGACATCAGCGGTGCTCAGTGTGAGCTGTTTTGCACAAAGGCTTGTTCATAGGTACTAAAAGATAGGAAAACAGTTAATGGATTTCTGTGCTAACATCTCTCTGTGTGTTATTGATGATAGTCCAACTGACCTGTAATTCTCAGCTTTCCTGGCTGCTTCCCTTTTGCCTAATGGCTTTGCTTTTTTCCTCCTGCCTTCATTACCACAAGAGTCCTGCGAGGCTTTGTTAATTATTAACTTCCACTCATTCATTGAAGCCTTCAGGACAAGCCACCTGAGCATCAGCACGTTGTTCTTGCAGGTGGTAGGTGCTTGTATCTCTATGTGTGCAGCATTGTGTCCAGAAAGATGGAAAGAGCTGAGCAATGCTCAATTTTTTCCCCTAATAATTCTATCAGTTGGAAATATGGGTATTTCTTTAGTAATGAACTAGTACCATTAGAGGACACATTTTTTCTATAGTCTCTAGGCTAGCTGCTACAGTGGGCTTTTTTCCTTTCATTTTCAGATTTATTTCTATTGTCTGCTCATTCTAATTAATTCAGGATTCTTGTTTTTGTTTATAGCTCAGTCCTATCTGAATTTCTTTCACTCTTTTTCTGGAAATGAGCTTCTTACAGTAGTGTTGTGTCATGCTTTGGTTTCAGTTTCTCTTTGCAATGTCAGTTGTGTTCGGCTCCAACATGCAGGGGACCAGTAGTTTAGAGGGTTTTATTTTTGTTGTGCTGTCTCAAAGCACAAACTGAGTGCTCTGAAGTCATGAGAAGGGGAAAAAAAACCCAACCATATTTAAAAAATGCCTAATGAGAATGGGATGAATAATGAAAATGCATTTTAGGGAATTACAGCAGCTCCTACACAGTGTTGTTAATCATGTTTTTGTCCTGAAGTACTGGCCGTTGCTTATTTATGAGAAAGTAAGGGGAAGCTGAAGCCAATGGGCAAAGGCAAAAGCAGCTGCTACCCAATCTTAAGCCTGGTCAAGGGGAAAACTTCTTTGAGAGAGATGCATGCACTGGAAAGAATGGAGAGTTAAATTTATACAGTTGTGACTGTGTCTGATGGTCATCTTTTTGCTTATGTTTGATTCTCTGGGCTGTGTGACCATTCTCACTACAGTCTCCACTCTGCTTCTTGCCTGTGCTGTTTTGTATCTTCAGAGCCTTCCCTACCTAATGTTACATTATTTTTTCCTGTGAAGCTTTGAGTTACTGTATTACTCCATATCTTCTGCTTTAAACATTTTTACATTAATAATTATTTCCATTATTTACGTTTTTACTTTTTTACATTAATAATTATTAATGTAATTATTTCACCATGTTAGGACGGTGGTAATGATGCATACAGTACACTGAGGCTGTCCAAGAACACTAGTTTTCTTTGTTAAGCAAATGGTTTTCAGTGGTGACTTGAAAATGCCTTCTCTGGAGGTCAGCATGCAAGCCTTGAATTTTTTCAAGTGCACATTTGTGTAGTTGGAATAGAAGCTTGTGTGATTTTCTTGTTAAAGCAATGTGAAATGCAAGCAGAATAGTTTGCTACTGGTATTTTATTGCAGCTTTGACTCTTTACTTACTAAATTTATTCTGGAATATGTGTGTTTATGGATTGTCTAATATGGCATCTTTTTTCCCTGGGAGCACATTCATCATCAAATAATGGCATTCCCTATTTATTTGTATGCCTAGAGATAAAACACAGTTCTGAATGTCATTTTCTTAGCATATTTTTTTAAAAGTCCCAGTGGCCTATGGATCCAGGATTATGTTTATCAAGTGGATACACAAGAACAGCATGTCTGGAACAGATGTGTGTTTGCTTTTCCAAGGTCACATTGCATCACGATTAAGACTTCTGGTGTAAAAGAATTAATTTTCATAATCTCTTTTTTTCTCTTAAAACAGACTGGAGGCCAAGAACAGAGTGCAGCACTGGCTGTAGGTAAGAATTGAAACTTAACCTGCTTGAAAACTGCTGATAAATAAGCAAAATTGTAGTATGTTAAAGGACAGAAAATGGGACTCTTTCAATATTAGTAACTTTCTTTTCAAGAACTTGTTTTCCCTCTTCCTTCAACAACTCTTGAAATTTGTGGTGTTCTTTGGGAGTCCTGATCCCTGACTGAATTTATGCATCTTTGTTTAAAGGTGCTGAGCCAGGCTGCAAGGGTTTGGTTTCTGCTTGCACAGGGCCTTACCACACAGCCTGGCAAGGCTGATTTCAACTCTTCACCAGAGTGAAGTCCCACTACTTCAAAGAAGGCATTTCCATTATGCACAGAGTTAAAGTGGTTTGGCCACTTGTGTGAACTTACCCTAGAAGACTGTGCAACTTCTTGAACTGTTTGAATGAAGAGATAATGTTTTGGTGGTTTTTCTGTCTCTTTAGTAAAGCTACTGTGTAGCTGAACCAGATCCCTTATGCCAGAAACCAGTACTCTGAACCAGCTTGTGAGACTGAAGAGGTAGCACATGCTCGTGTGAAGGTGTTAGCTCATAGTTTTATAACCTGCTGCTTGTCATCTAAGCTACTGCCTAGAGTGTCTGTGTTATACTTCATGTTCACTGTGCTTTGCCAGCACAGCTATTAATCTTCTGTCACACTGGGAAGGTAATGGTTCCAAACGTGAGGTATGATTTATTTTTCTTCTGTTTTTGATTAATCATCAAAAAGCGTTTGAATTCTCAGGAGCTGGTTAAATGGATTTGTGTTGTGGGTTAATACAGGCTAGATGCCAGGTGCCCACCAAAGCCACTCTGTCATTCCCTTCTCAGTTGGAGAAGGGAGACAAAAGGCTCATGGATTGAGATAAGGGTGGGGGAAGATTATTCACCAGTTACTGTCACAGGCAAAACAGACTCAGCTTAGGAAAATTAGTTGAATTTATTACCATTTGAATTAGAGCTCCTTCCCCCTACTCTTCTTTCCTTACTAGGCTCAACTTTATCTCCAGTTCTTTATCTCACCCCTCCCTGTTCAGTCAAGGGAGGTGGGGGTTACAGTCAGTTCATCACTGAGGTTGTTGCTGCTGCTACTTCTTCCTCAGGGAGAGGAGCCCTTCCCTGCTCCAGTGTGGGGTGTCCCTCCCACAGGACACAGGCCTCCAGAAACTTTTTCAACATGAGTCAGTCCCAAGGGCTACAGTTCTTCACAAATTGCTACATGGGGTGCAGTCCTGCAGGAACAGGCTGCTCCAGTGTTGGTCCCCTACAGGGCCACAGGTCCTGCCAGGAGCCTGCTGCACGATGGGCTTCCCACAGGGTCACAGGCTGCAGGTGGATCTGTGCTCCTCTGTGGTCCTCCATGGGCTGCAGGGCACAGCTGCCTCACCATGGGCTACACCCACAGGCTGCGGGGGAGTCTCTGCTGTGGTGTCAGGATCACCTCCTCCCTTCTCTTCCTCACTGACCCAGGTTGTCTGCACTGTATTCATGGTGTCTCTCATATATTTTCACTTTTCTTTGTCCACAATTAATTCTGTGCTTTAACTCTTCTTCTTAAATGCATTATCACAGAGGTGCTGCTACCACCAGTGATGTGCTGGGCTTTGGCCAGGAGTGTTCCTATCCTGGAGCTGGCTCTGTCAGACATGGGGGAAGCTTCTGACAGTTTCCCACAGAGGTCCCCCCCATAGCCCCCCTGCCATCACAGCCTTGCCACACAAATCCAATACAATTTGTCATCAGTTTTGTCAACAAGAGTAGAAAACATTTTCTAGTGCCGTGTCCAAAACTATTTGGATCCTCCACTCAGAATCAGGAATATATGGCATATAAATGTGTTTCTAAACTAATTTTCTTTATTTTAGTGCATAATTCATGTTTTAAAGTACTTTGCAGAATTGCTGGTTTTGATGAACTGTCACATTTTTGTCATTCTTAGGAGAGCTTATGGTATTGCTGGTTCAGGCCCACAGTCCTTGCTTACTGACTTGTGTCTCTGGGTTAAGGAATGAGTCTAGGAACTGGGCAAGCGTACAGCAATATTTTCCAAATCTTTAATAAACTATGGAAAAACTTCCAGTGCTAGCAGCAGTAGTACCTTTTTTGTTTAATAGCTTTTACTTACAAAGTCCTTGAGGGTGTTGTTAAAGCTGCAGTTGGAACTAGTGCAGACTTTTAATTTACAGCATCGTGTGTATTTGCAAATTATACATTGCAGAAGTCACTAAAGAGACTCACTAGAGTCAGACCATGGGTCCGTCTAGGCAAATCCAGGCTCCAAGGTCACATCTTTCTTCCCTCTGCATATGTGCACTTGGTTTTGCACATCCTTTTGCACCCTCCACTTATCCCACTGCAGAGCAGTGCTGCTTCTGCACAGGAAGGTGAGAGTCATCCAGGACAGATAGGAAAACTCAGGGTGCATTGCTGGGTGCAGGAAGAAGAATTCTGTCCAGCAAATGACTACTGCATATGGCAAGTAACTTCTATTTTCTTTGAAGAAATTGTGAACCAACAGTGTTTCAGGTATTGAAGGGAGAATATTTGTAGGTCAAGGTGGTATGGTGTCCACTTCAGCAGAAGCTGGGTTGTCAGACTCCTGATGCTTTCAACTTCTCCAGCTATGCCAAGACAAAGCTGCCAGATGTTTGACAGCATCATAAATCATCAGGGAGTCACCAGTGTTCAGAGCTGGGAGGTACTGACAAACCCTTCCCAAGCAACATGTAAAGTAAGGAACTGGAGACTATGGAAAAGGTTGTTAAAGTTTTAAAGAACGGGACAAAGTGAACTAGGAGTTGCTGTTGAATAACATTAAACCCCAAAAAAAAGCTTAATATTCAATAAAACCTGAACCTTTGTGTGAGCAGGTGCTTAAGGAATAGTAGGAACAGGGGTACCCTGTATTTGTGATTCTTCTAGTATGTATTTTCAGATGAAGTATTTTTCAGAGCTAGGTGTGGTTATTAAATGTGTTCAGTATTCCTAATGTCTTTCCATTCTGCCTATGTACCTGGTTTTCCCCAGGAACTGCTGCAAACTTCTTGTGAGACAAGATGAGATGGACCTGTAGAATTCACAGATGGACCACTGCATAAAATCATAAACTCTGCATGATATTCTGTATATTTGTTACTGATCTTAATGGATTTTAGGTTGTATGGTATCACTGAAGAATAGCAAATGTTTCTCCATATTTCCAACAGGTGGATGAGAATTAATTTTCTTATATCTTAACCTTACTGGATACCTTTAGTTTGATTTTAAGGTTAAAATAAATTTTGAGATGATGGGAGAAACGGAAAATGGGATAAAAAATTATCATATTTGTACAGCTAGAGAAATCTGGACCAGTGGGGTCAGGTGGGTTTTTTTTTTTTTTTTTTTTTTTTTTTTTTTTTTGGGTTTTTTTTTTACTTTTTTTTTTGTTTTTTTGTTTAGTTGGGATTTTTTTTAACACTTGCTTTCTAACAAAAACTATCCAAGTTCAGTAAAAGTAGTTGGTGGTATTTCGGGGGGATCTGAAAAGGTAACTGGATGTAACAAAGATGGCTGTAGATCCTTGATCTTGCAAGGAGTTGCTTTTGAAACTTCAAATAAATAAAACAACCATGTAGAGGCCAGTTTTATCCCTCTGCCCTCCCTCTGCCTCTCTGTTTGTTACTGTTTCTGAGAACAGATGGGATGGGAAGGAGCATGATCCTGCTACTCATCCTCTGTTGTACCATCATCATCGTGATGTGCTTCATTAGCCTTCTGTATCCTGCAAACATACTGTATCTGACTGGTGTCTCAGAAAAAGGAAAGTCTACAGAATAAACAGAAAGCTGTCCTGAAATATGGAAACCTGTCCTTCCAGCTCCATGATTTGGAGTGCCGTAGTCCTTCCTTTCCTCCTTGATGTGGTAGAGCTGCTGTGTCACTGAACTGAATTCTCAGATGCACAGTCAGTGTCAGGTTCATACACACAAGGTTTGTGGTTTAGCACATTCCAGTAGAAGTCCCTTGAGATGGAAGATGTTAATGGCTATTTCTATCCATCAGCTTGATGACGAGATAATTTGTCATGACATCATTAGTGCAGGATTGCAAGCCAAGGCACTGAAGGAATGCAACATTTTTGGAACTGAACTCAGAGAAAACATTTTACCTGAGTGTTTCAAGGTGATGTGGATGCTTGTACTCCTTGTCCTGGTGCATTAGATGGCAGCACTGCCAAGGCTGTGGGATCCTCAGTAGCAGCTTCATCCAGCTCTGATACTGACACATGTGGCAGTCTGATAGATGGGAATTCAACTACTTTGAAAGAAAACCATTTCCAAATCAAGCTAGGCTGGAAGGAAGAGTGCTGTTTCATGTGTGAAATGCCAACTGAAAAATGACACATCAACTGGACTAGTTAGAAAGTTAGGAATTGAAAGCATATTTCTTTTTTTAGCAGTTAGATAAAATTTGCAGGTTTGGTTTTGGCTTTTTTTTCTATTTTTGGTTGCGGTTTTGCCTTTTTTCTTTATACAGAGGTGATTGGCAGGAGAAGGACTTACCATACAAATTATTGTTGGGTTTGGTTTGTTTTGGAGACAGAGCTTGAGGGTTCTTAAATTATAGGCTGACATCCTGAAAATACGAAACTTTCTTAGTAATGTGATAGTATAGCACAGTTCTAAAGACATGCCATCTTCCGTAGAATGAGCAGCTTTTCTCTAAAAGAATAAAAAAATGTGTAAATCTGCCACAGCTCTTACTAAGTGTTTTTTTTTTGTATCTTTATGTACCTGATAAAAACGTTCCCAGTTTACTTTGAAAAAGGCAGACTTCGAGGTCAGCCAGTGATTCCTGGATAGTGCCAGCACTGGGGGCAGTGTTTGGGCAGGAGGGACACGGCTGGTTCGGAGCTGTCGGGCTCCGGGCTCCATTGGACACACTGGTAATTTAAGTTACTAAAACTTAATTTTTTACTTAAAAGTAATATGAGTTACTTAAAAAGAGAAAAAATGGAAATAATATTTCAAAAGAACAGAAACAGATTCATGAGCAATTAAAAGCTCTGGTAATAGATAATGGTTATAAAATTTCAAATAAGGATCTTAGAGATCTCTTAATATATGCACAAAAAGTTTTTCCAAATGCGCATCTATATCATGCCTTAGAAAAAAGATCTATGGGTTAAAATTGGAGTCAAACTTTTTGATGATACAACTAAGAAAGATAAAATAGCAGCAGCTCTATAACCAACATGGCGAAATTTAATAGAAGCATTAAATATTTCAACTACTAACCTTGAAAATCCAGGAAAAAACGTAATTTTACAGGGCAGCAGAATTAAAAGAATTAAGAGAATTCCCTGTCGCTGGAATGTCCCGCGGTAGGGCAGCGGCCTCTGCTGGGGAATGGCAGCGCTGCAGGAGGCTCTGCGGAGGAGAAAGCAGAGTGTAAATTGCCCTCCAGTGGAAACGTCCCTGAACTGTAAAAGGTGGGTTTTCCCGATGGCTGCAATGTAATAGAATTAAAAAGAGCATTTTTCAGAATTAAAGCATGTTGGGCTGGTGTCCTTTTTAAAAATGAAAGCAATGAGAAAGCAAAAACGTAGTCAGTTTTTTTTTAACCCCAGATTCACTCTTGGAAAAATTGTGTAGTTACTTGAAGGGTAAATCAGAGCAAATTTCTGGAGCATAGTCTCTGCCCTATTCAATACAAGTTCTGTTTTAAAAACAAGTATAATTCTTCCAGACAAATTGGGTTTATTCCAGACTTGTGTGAGCATGCTTAGTTATTTTATTGTAGCCCCTGTCAAATACGTTATTCAGTGTCAGCTGTGCCACTAAAATGTTCCCAAATTAACAAGACTCTAAGGCTACTTCTAAAGAAACTGTGGATTCTTCAGTGCCTTTCCCTTGATTTCCTCTAAGAGGAAAAATGGACTGAACAAACACTTCTCTAACACAGTACTTTACAATTCTGGTTTTGAGGAATGTGAGTCTATTCACTAGTCTGTTTTCCCTGGCAGACCTCCATCCTCCTGATATGACAAGTTTTGAATTCAGTTTTGTTCTAAAGGAGACTTTATTGATGATGTATGATCTCAAAACCAAAAAGCCCACAACAAAAAAAAAAACAACCCAGAACAACTTCAGCTAAAACAGGGTATTGTATCAAAGTCAGTTTAGCCAAATGAACAGACATCAGAAGCAGCTTCAAACAGCTTTTCAGTAGTCCAAATACTTACTTTCCTGTACAAAAACGTTTCCTATCTGGCTGTATAATTTGGTTTTCCGCTTTTCAGATAAGACGCTAATGATTGAAGCCCAAATAATTCAGTGCTATAGGCTGTTTTAGGGGATTTGGAGGGGGATTTTTGGCCTGCATATATTTTATTCTTGTGATTGGTTTGCAGTCCCTGGTTTGTGGCCACTGGGTGTCAGCAGTGCAGAGCCATGTGCACATCTGGGCATGGGTTTGGACTGGGAACTCTGTCCCAAAAGTGTCTGTAAAACTGCTGAAATCTAAATGCTTGCTTTAAAAACTTGTCCATCAGTGAAATAAAACTGTGTTTTGTGCAGAACTGGGGGTGGCTCTGGCACTTCACTCATGTGTTTGATTCAGCACATTTACACAGGTGACACAATTCGGACTGTTACCTTTCATGTTAGTGATGTTACTAGAGCTATGATGTATCCTGAAAATGAAACCAGTTTATCCAAAATGTAACTTGCTTCAAGATAATGGCAGCAAGCTTCTTCTTCCTAAATCTAAAGTGATAATGAATGATAGGTACTGTTTTTTTTTAATACTGACTCTAATTATTTTCTGGTATGTATGATGTTACTTTGGGGTTTTGTATCATGGCAGATCTTTATTACTTTATAACACCACTAACATCAATAGATGAAATTAGAATGTGTCAGAAGGCATCTCTGCTGCTCTAGCACTATTCAGAAGAGAAATAAATATGCATTAGTCTAGGAAAAACACATTTGTATCTAGGGAGAATGTTGTGACCATCAAAAAAGAGTGATTCCTGCAGTGCATTTTACCAGCCTGTTTCCATCTCTGCAGCAGTCTCTAGCATTTCAGGATGAGGGCAGAAATGTTCTCACTGGTTGTGAAGCTTTGCTGCTTCATTGGCAGAGAAAGCCACACGGGATCCCATAGGCTGCCAGGCTGTGATGCCGTGTGTTGCTAAGGGCTGCCTTGGATTCAGCTGATGTGGGCAGACACCTATCCACGGCCTCTTTTCTTTATTCTATTTTTATTTTTTCTTTCTTTCTCCCATGGCTAGATACTGTTCAATAACCTTTGAAACATGCTGATAGGATTATCCTTCTAGAAAAACAGTATAGGGAGACATTCAGTAAGTGCTTTGTTTATGTAGTAACACTGCAAGTGTTATAGTGGTATTCAACTATAATGCTAGACTTTTAATGCGATGCGTGTTTTTTTACTTACTGTTTTGCAGAAATATCTCTGAATTGGAGGTTTATGCCACACTTACATGACCAAATGAAAATTTAAAACTCAAATCCCAGGAAGAAAATGTTTGTTGTTTCATTAGATTTGCTTTCTATATAGTGTGCTTTACTACAGATGAGATTTTCAGGGAGTACAGTTTACATACTGTGGATTTTAATATTGGGAATAGCCTGTACATGTCCAAAAGGTAAGCTGATGTTTTCTTGAAGCAGATTTTCTTCAGGGATCACAAACAAATTTTTTAATCTGTTTATTTAACTGTTTTTTTAAAACTAGTTTGAAAGCATTTTATTCTTGCAATAGAAAAAAAAATGGCAAATATCACTTATGAACACCTTTGTAATGTTTTACCTGTAATGAGAGTAAGTTCTCCAGCTGCTCACTAGTTGCAAGCAATATCCTTGTTAATGCAAGTTTTTCTTCCAGGTATGAGAGGGGACATTTCTTTGGTGCTCAGATGAATTTACTTGCATTACGTATTTCTATTACATTTCCCCTGGGCTTAGCCTGGGGGTGTGGGGGTCACTGAAATGTGTTGGGATGTTTTCCACAGGAAGGGCATGCGTGCAAGACTTGTTTTGAAAATATGCCTTTGCTTTCCGCTTGTCTGATCATGACTCTACACGCAGCATCATACAACCCCATAAGGCTGTAATGGGCCAAATCATCCTAATCCAGTGTGGCATTCCGTATGTCTTCCTCTGCAAGTAGGTCAAGTTTAAGCCGTGTTCCTGGCTTGTGCTCCGATTTCCCATAACCTGCTCCACGTGGCTCAAGTATTGTGCTGGAGTGCAGAGCATGCCAGCAGGGATTCTGAGCAGCCTCACTGGGACAGTCAGTTTTTGGACAGAAACTAGCATTTTTCCCCTGCTCTGATCTCATGGTGTTGCATTCGTGGCAGGAGAAAACATCAGTGGTTTAAATGTGTGCTTTTACTGAGCACACATTTAGCTCTTAGTTTACCTAATGAGTTGCCTCTGGACACTGCACTATAAAATTTTAAAATCAGCAATACCTGTGGGAAAGAAATTGGTTTGCAAGTTTTGAAGTATACTGTATTCTGAATGAGAATACCAAATAAAATTGGACAGAGGTTGATGCTCTGACGCTGTGGAAAAAACAAATAGGTAGTGACCTAAAGTGTACTTTAGGCTGGACATGTGAATATTTTGATGTTAGTGATTGCAATATGGTGAATTCTTCTTGATAAGGATAACACCTTCAGTATGCGTTTTTTCCCATTTGTGCTGGAAGTTGTGTGTGGAAGGGTGGGTTAGCACCCACAGAGGTCACCTCCTGTCAGTGCTCTGAATCAGCTCTTTGGCTCCAAAACAAACCCAGCTACAGGACATCAAAATCAACAGCAGTGCTTGCTGATGGCTTTGGTCTTCATACAGGCTTAAGTTTTTTTTTAATTGGAGCTGATTGATGTGCCAACGTGCTCAAGAAGGGTGCAGTAAGTGATGGGAGATGTTTTTGACTAGGCAGTGGAAGCTCAGTGTCAGGGCTACCTGACTGGAACCACATCTGGTTTTCTAAACCAGTAATCTTTCTTACTTCAGATGAAGTTGTGGACTTGCAAGGAAATTGGAAGAGAGCTTGGTAAATTAATACTGGCTGGGCATGCCACTATGTGGTTAATTACCAAGGTAATTCACAGAACTACCAAAATCTTCATGCTGGTGAAGCTTTTGCAGGGCATCAAATTGCAGAAGAGGTCACTGGAACTAAGTGTTAATAGCTGGATTTGAAGACTGCTTCTCATGCTATGTGCAAATTGTCATCATCTTTAGTATTAGAGGCAGTAGCAGTCCTTCTTGCATGTGTTTTGGGCCCAGAAAAATTGCAACTCATGGGCCATCTTGAACAAAACAAGAATCTCTAGTAATCTTTTTCTTATCTGTCAGGGGCCTGTTGCATCTCTGAGTTGGGTTGCTTTACACTGGATTGGTCCAGGTATTCTGCTGACACAACACCTTCTCAGAAAGGTCAGATTTCATCTTCCCCTCTGTAGTGTTCCCTCTGAGTGCAAGGGGTCAGCTCTGCCTGCTGCTCAGCTATGCCTTCTAAAGGAAAATAATGTACAAAAGTGAAGGGCCATCTAACCTTAGCTGTGGCATATTGACCTGCAGCTGCTTCCACGAATCTGGGAAGTTCCACAGGTAGCACCATGGTCTTATTTCTAAAAGGTCATTTCAGAGCTCAAGAAGAGAGTGCTTAGATTTGCTAGAAGGGTAGATTCTGACCTTTTGGCTCTTGCATTCATTACCTGGAATGCTAAGCTGAGGGAAAGCATTCTCAAAAAAAATGCTAGAGGAATTATGTCTTCTCAATATCTATCCAAATTGAGTTTTCAAGCTCTTCGTTGCTTAAAGTCTTTTTGGATTGCAGCTGGGAGAAATGGTTGTTTTTACAGTTCTTAAAACACAGCAGGTCTTCTACTTTTAAGGATTGCTTGAGATCCTTGAGTAAATGTTACAGTGCATCTTGATTCAAATTTCAAAAGTACTGAGTTTGTCCAGTTTTGGCTGGATTTCCATGCACACCATAAGACCTGAATATACAGTGACTGTTTTGCTGCTGAGAAAGCCAAGGTGATTGCACATCTTGTGTGCAAAACTCTGATGTGTCTAAAATGTAGCACACAAAGGGAGAGATTTGTTGGGAACTTCATTGGGAAGAAGCAGCTTTGTGTTCATGTAAATTGAAATACATTCCTATAGCACATCTTCTTGCATCATCTTGAATTAATCCATTATCATCAATTTCTCTCCTTTGCTCAGGGGGGGCTCTTCACTGAGCTGTTACCTTTAGATTAGTTGCATCTTCTGCTTGAATATCACATTGAGTGTTCCATTGTAGTGCCAAAATTTTTATTATGCTTCTCTATTTGTTAAACTTAATTCCTGGAAAAGAAACCATATATTCTTACTGGCTTCCTGGCAAACTTTCCTGAGGGATGAAGGTATTTGTATTGCAAAACCTAGTCCCCAACTCCCTGCTTGTATTAGGAGGTGATAGGTGCTCAGTGAAACAATCTGTTGTGCAGTGCCCACATGCTCATCTGTGAACTTAGCTTCAAAATATTTCAACCCTATAAGCATGCCCCTACTCTGACCTTCACAAATAATGTTAGCCAATATTTAAGCCATGTGCATGAGCTTGTAAACTCTTAGAAAACTGGTTAATATTGAAACAAAGGCAAAACCTACACAGAGGCGTTTTTTTGAGGTATGGAAAATATTTTGTTAGAGGAAGGGATGGTGCAGCTGAAGCACAGCAGTAATTGCAGGTAGAGGGTTCTTTAGGCCATTAGCACTGTTCACTGCCACATGTTTGCTGCTTGTTTATGTTGGAATTGAAATATGTAATGTGCTGTTCTGAGATTGAGGTTTGTTTTTTAAATCTGAATCTGTAGACTTGATCACCATTATGCAGCTTTTACTTCTGTTTTTTTGTTGGCCCTGTTGAAAATATTTGTTAATGATGCCTCTGTCTGCTATCCAACAAGAAGAACATTCATAATCTGGAAAACTATGAAATACAAAGTGGCTCATTCAGTCCTGTGTTACAGAATATGCTTAAGAGATATGGAAAAATAATTTCTGTGCTTTCTGCTGTTGTGTGTTTACACAGCATTGGTGCACGCATAGCTTTAAAATAGTTTGCTATGCTATGGGATAGCTGGTCCTGGAAAAGCTGCCTCTTTGAAGAACCGTGTTTTAATGGATTAGTTTTCAAGAGTCTCCCAGCTGGACACCATAATTTAAAAATTCCATGAATTAATAGGTGCTTCTCACAGACTAAGAAGTCTGATCTGAATTTCCAGGAAATAAATTCAAATTATTAGGAAGCAGGTCTTGCATTTCCTTGAGTTTCAATGAGAAGGTTGAACATGAGAAAAGCATACACCTCCTGATGAAGCACTGTGTGCAGAGTCCCCTGTGGTCACCTGGGTTACACTCAAAGTCACAGTGCTAAAAGTCTAGATTCTTAACAGTCATTTGGTTATTTTGTAGAAGTTGTTGGAACAAAGACTTGGGTTATTTTTGGCAACTTGGGATTAATTGCCCCTTCCTTCTCAAGCTTTGTTGATAGATGCAACTTGCAGATCTCCCAAAATAAATCATATGTTGTTCTTAGTTTGACCAAGAAATCTGTCAACACAGGTTCTGAAAATTTGTTTTGCCAGACAATTTGTTTTGTGTTCACATTGCTTCAGTTTCCTTGACTCCTAATAAAATGATTCTTGGTGCCATGGTATCTCCCTCCAGGTAAACATGATTCTTCAGTAAAAGTAAAAATTAGGAAAAAATAGAGCATTTACTTGTTGGTTGGTATAGTTAGACTAATTTGAAAACTGATTTTTTTTTTTTTTTTATATCTTGTGCTGGAATCCAAATGTCAGATTGTTGATGGCTTATTCTTAAATAATTTGAGATAAGATTCTTGGGTGTGTCTTGCTTGTCCTGCAGCAGCACTCTAGTGAACTCTTGTCAGTTCAGAGCAATGGTTAGTAGGTATGTTTTCAGCCTCTGTAAAACATGGGAAGGTTCGTGAAAAGGCTACTTCGTTATGAAGTGCAGTTTTCATACTCCTACTGCAGGTATTGATTTCTGAAACTTGTGGTATCATTTGAAAGTGTTCTGATAATTTATCTGATCTCAAGTAATCTAATAACTATTTAATTTTTCTTCCACTTTTCATTTCTTTTAGCTGGGATGTGACAGCAAACATAAGAAGAACTGTTGAAACTTGATTTTTCTCCTGGTTTTGGACAAGTCTAGTTTTTGTTTTGCTTGTATCTCTGTGATTTAACGGGAAAACTGTTCATTGGCCACAGATGACTACTACTGAGAGGCTTTTCAAAATCTGTTTTGGATTACAGAGAGGTAGTAAAAAAGTGCTATGATGACACCAGTTCTATTTGAGGTTCCTTTTGTCCTAAACAATAATGGGTTTGTTTGGTACTGAGTGCTGCAGTTATGCAAAACAATTGCTCGGTCATCATAGATCACGTGTTCTTTATATGTATTAAATGAAGATGAAAAAGAGCCAGTAATTCACATCTTTGCTTTTGTCAAAGATTATAACTTCTCCAGTTTTTCCACAATCACTGCTCTCTAAGAAGAAGGGACACGGAAATGCACAGTACAGTGTACGCGTTCTGCTCCCCACCAGAAGCTGATGAATCCAGAGTGCAAAACACAATGGGAGCCCTGCTCCAGTGGGACCCAGGCGTGTACTTAAAACAGGAAATGGTTATTGGAACTAAATTATTTTGCCATTTTTATTTTTAGGTTTGCTGGCATGGGTAATCTCATTAAGGTGCTAACCAGGGACATAGACCACAATGCAGCACATTTTTTCTTGGATTTTGAAAGTAAGTCTCTCAGCCCTTCACAGCTGGTGCATTTCAAATGGTAACAGTAGGGTTGCTTATACCCGCTGCAGTGAAGGCCAGGGGACTCAATTGCAAAGCTGGAATTCGAAAGAGTTGCATGTGTTTTTTCTGTTCCTTTTTGTTGGTTTTTTTTTTTCCTTTTTTCCCCCTCTCCAGTAGTAGCCAAGCCACCATCATGCTGCTGTGTAAATTTTCTTTCCATATGCTTAGTCATTTTGGGTCTCTGTGGTCAGTGATGTCCATCCATCTGCCTGCAAATCAAGTAATCATGAAATGAGAAATTCTGTCAGTATGCCATAGTAATCTGTGCTGAGCAGTTGTTCACTGTAATCCTCTCGTACACAAGAGTGAGTGCTAAATCATTCCTGATCCTGCTTTAGTCATTCATCGTGCAGTTAATGTGTGCTTTTTTACATCCAAAAGTCTGAAGTGAAACTGTCTGAGTTTCACAGATGTTTTAGGCACCTTGTGTAAAAGATCTGTGGCATATCTCCGTTAGCATTTTCTGCACACTGAAATGATGTATTATGATGTGGTTTTCTATGATGGCCTTCTGACACAAATATAAGGGCTGACAAAATTAAAGCTCTTTCCTTCTGTTGTCCCATCAGGTTAAAATCTAGCATGGCTAATGCTTTCAAATCTGGTACTTGGCCCTCAAGGCAGTACTCCTGCTCAGGACACTGGTGCTAGGGTGTACTGGGACAGAACAGTCCCTGGCAAAGCCTTCGGTTGGATTCTGCCCCTTTCCCAAAGGGGCAGCTGTGAGGATGTTGGTGACACGGTCACTTCTTACAGGAAAGCTGCACTGCTGGGGTCACCAGCTGTGCATCCTGGAGGTGGGGATGCCCCTTCACCCAGCCTGAAGGACGGGTTCGTACCTGATGGAACTCTCTGGTCTTCTCCCACTGCTTCAATCAACTACATTTGGGCTGTTCTTTCTTATAAAAAGAAAAATTTCTTTTCTCTCATTCTTGTCTTGGCAGGTACCTTAACATGGGGAACCTTCTAAAAGTTTTGACATGCACAGACCTTGAGCAGGGGCCAAATTTTTTCCTTGATTTTGAAAGTGAGAAGATGATTTTATATATCTATTACTCTTTGCCTGCAGTAGACTGCATTTGTCATATACTAAATGTATGTTTTCATTTTGCCATCCTTCTAACTGCTTTGCATGCCTGAGCTATGGATAATTGTTCAGTGAACTTTGGTAGAAAGCAATAACCTGTTCTAAAATATCCTAAGGTCCTGAAAGGTAAAATATTTCAGGAAGGGCTTTCAAATTACATTTGACTGTTGAAATGTGATTTGGTTCTTGTTTTTTAAACCAAAATTCTGCCTACTTTTAATCAAAATGTTAAGAACAGTTGTAATTATTTAAAGACTTACTGAAGTTGCAGCTGATTTACTCAGATTTTGAGTTTTGTCCCATGCTCCTTAAAGGAAGAACTGAAAATGAAACCTGATTCTCATCACTTCCAATGTGACTGAATAGTGCTGCATACACAGACTGGCTGCATACACAACAGCTATTCATAGCTCCATCATCATCATGTTAAAGGTTATATGTGAACCTTACTGGATCTGGCACTGAAATTTAACCTTATGCCTTCTTAAGATGGGGTCTCAATGTGTATAGAGGTGAAATTGATTTTGAAAAGAAGAGACGTGTAGCTTGTCTGATCAGTGCCAGGTGTTCTAGAAGGTTCACATATGTCAGTCTTTCTGCTTTTAGTTTTTATTGCATGATACAGTATAGCCTAAGAATGGCAGGTAAGTGTTGCTGGCTTCTGCTGTGCATGTTTAATTACTTTCTTTTGGGATGTGCTGTTTCTTTAGCCAGCTGTACATCAGCAAGTATAAAATACAGAGATTAATGTTCAAGTACATTTTGACCATGTAATAGAATACAATGGAGTAGTGTAATAAAAAATTTGATGAAGTATTATGATATGCATAATTTGAGGTGTGTTTTATCTTTTTTTTCCTCTGAATTGTTTTTCAGTTGTTTGATCAAACAGTAGCAGTTTTTATATTAGTTATAATACAAAAGAAAATGCTAGAAGAAATATGGTTTTGCTTCAATGGCATTTAAAGTTACTTCTCTAAACCCTTACCCTGTAGAGTTGATTTTTATCACTTTTCTGAATATATTGTTATTGGAAGGTGCTAGCCATACAAATTATTCATAATGGGAAGATTATCAATTCCTGTGTTCAAAATTCAGAAAGCAAAATTTATCTAAAATGAATTCTTGCATATCGCCATAGTAGGTAAAATTTAGTGAAGTTGGAGAACTCATGTATGAGAGTATTGGAGTTGTGAATCTCCAGCTTAATCTGCAAATACTGAAAATTTAATTAGAGTAAATGAAATTCATGTTAGCTGGATAGAAGAGGCATAGTTCTAAAATAAATTGCAATATAAATTGCCTTTTTTTTTTTTTAAATACAGATTCTTTAGCTATCAGTTTTGTTTTAAAATGCATGTTTTGAGCATGAACAGGATTTGGCATGAGAGTAAGCAGGTTGCTGACATGAAATGCTTTCATACGCAGTCAAATTAGGTGACTTATATTATGGCTGAATTGTTAGACTGTTCTTTGTTCATTTTGGACCCTGTTCTACATTTGTTTCTGCTGCTGTACTGTGTATCCATGCTTCTTTCTCCTCTGTTTCAGATAGCTTGCCTTGACAGGATCTTGGCTTTGACACAGCCAAGATCTTTCTTCAAGACTTGGCACTTAATCTTGTGATACTTAATGTTTTGTGTGGTTTTGTGTGGAAGGACAAGTAAGCTCTGTATTAAAAACAAATTTGCCAATTCTGTGTTATGCCTGGCCCAATAATAGGCAGTTTGAAATCTTCTGTTCTTAAATCCATGTATGTGATCAGGCTCCAGTGTTTTTTACATAGTACCATAAAGAACTAAAACTTAATGTTCATAAAGCTTTGTAGTGCTAGAAACTTCAAATTTAGAAAGGTTTTACACTTCTAACCATTCTTTTATCCCTAGATGTTTATCTTGATGCTAGATTCCAGTGATTGGTGTGACTGACTATCAGAATCCATATGAAAAATATGATGAGCTGTTGGCTTTTCCTTGCCTCCACACTGATTAAGCTGATGCTTTCTTTGGTCATTCACCTTATACCTGTTCGAAACAAGTAGTTATCTTGAGTGTTCTTTTAAAGTCTGTGCAGTGCCATTAGAACATGAGTGAAGTGCATAGGTCAATATTCTTTACATAAAGCAGCCACCTAAAATGTGGGAAACTTACAGTTCAAGTTTTACATTGGTGTCATTGCTGTCACAATTGCAAATCCTTTCCAAATTTACTGATTTGAATAGTAGCTAAAATACAGTGTACTTTGAGATGGTGATATCAAGCTAGGGCTGACAGTATCCTGCATTATCTCCAGAGGACTTGGCCAGGTTTCAGAGGAGCCACAGAGACAGCATTCTCCATCATAATGCCAACAGAAGATGAATAAATTATTTCATCTCCAGCAGTCTAGCATTTTTTTTCCCTTGTTTGTGAGTTTTGTCCCAGACAGTTGCAGATGACTTGATGTGTCCTTCCCTGGGAAAAATCTCATCTTAAATAGTTTGCTGTGCAGTGTAAACTTTTAATGCCAAATTTCTCTCCCTACTAGTTGTGTAGGCTAGCCAAATATTATTTTAACAGTCACTAAAAGTGTGTGTTCCCCGCATGCAATATGTTGTCTCACTTTTGTAGTATTTAGTTCACATAACAGTGTTTGTATATTGTTTCAAGTCTCCTCTTCTGTCTCTAATACATTACTGTGTGAGCATTCTGAACTCTAAGTGTATATTGCATCTATTGCAGTAACATTCTGATTAAACACAATTTAAAGACAAACTCCCATTTACTTGCAGAACCTCAGTCTTCTCTTTTCTTACTGTTGGATTAAAAATAGTAAAGTTGCTCTGAATAACCAGGGGTCAGCTCCTGTGGCCACAATATCGAACCTCAGAACATCTGGGTGAGCTGTGCTGTGCTTACTGGGTTTGTTCTTTTCTTTGGAAAGCAATGCTGGTAAAGGTACAGCCTTGTTGTAACCTTGTAGCAGCCTTGTTGTAACCTTAAATGTACCAGGGAGAAGGGAAATCCATGATACTGTGTATCTCCTTCATCCTTCTGTTTGGATACCTGGCACTGCTGGCTGCTTTTTCTTAGTAGCCAAGAGTAACTCCAGAAGCGCAACTCCCTTTCCTGCTCTGTGCACTCCACCTTGGGGAAAAGGAGTTCCACAATTAGTGGTTCTCACGTGAAGGTGATATAGCTTGAGCCCTGAGGTACATACTGAGAGGTGCTATTCCCATAATATGGGAATGCTGCCTCCACCTATTCAAGATGACAACAGTGCTTAGGAAAAGGGACCTCTCCCTCATTCTTCCCTGTGATGGGCTGTCAGAATACAATGCCCTGACCAGCACTGGGAAGCAAATAAACTGATTTTGCTCTGGGTCTGCCAGCATTAGGCCCTGAAGATTTTTTATATCATGCCTTTTAACCCTGTTCTAATAACATCTTAAATGTTTTGTGAAGAGATTATAAAATAATTTAAACTTGCTTTTTAAATTTGACCTCTCTTTTAGAGATGGCAGAGGAAATGAGTTGGGGCAAATCAGGTTTATAGATGTCTTTTATTGGAGAGGACTAGGTTGACCAAAAATGAAATACATACCAAAAGAAATAACTCAATACCTACTTGGTCTTCAAATAGATTGATATTTTGAAGTTTGTAGTAATGGAAACAAACAAGCAAATAAATAACCTCACCACCCCAACAAATTAAGTATCAACCATTGGTTTAAGTTTCCTGGAACATTTTAAGGAAATGAAATACAATAGTTGGCTGATTACATCCTACACTGAGAGAGGTGATGATGGTGTTGATTTGCCTAACCAGCTGTCCAGTGAAGACCACTAAATTTGTATCTGGAAGATGATTTTCATTTCTAGACATGGAGGGTCAGAGTACTGCAGCTGTTCTGCTTGTTGGCAGGTTTTGAAATGGGGAGCAGGAGTTCTTTTGGGTCCTTCTGCTCTGCCCCTCCCAATCTTGAAAAATGAACTCTCCTTACTACACAGGGTAAAGAAAAAAATGGGATGAAAAATTAAATAGGCAGGAGATCTTCTCAGTGTGAGACAATCCAAGTGACAAGTCTTGATTGCATTATTTAACGACACAATCTGGAATGCTACAGAGCTTCACGTCTTAGTCTGTATTTCACTATAACATTTCATGTTCGTGCATGAACTGCTGCCAGTCAACTGGTGCTTCCCTGTCTGCTCTTTTCCCTCATTTTTTGTCTTCATTTCTTACAGCAGTCTTCAGCAGCTTTCAAAATTATGTGACCTTTGTGATGATCTGAAAAGCACTGGCCACTTTTACTCGATGCCTAATCAATGTGGTGCTCTTTCATCTATTTATTTATTTATTTTCAAAGGAGTGACCAGGCTCTTTTTAACCTGTGCTAATTCTTGATGTTTCTCAAAACACCAGTTTAACTGTTGCAAGGTCTATATATAGGCATATTTGCTAATAATGCCCACTCTTTATGCATTAAACTATAAAAATAAGAGGTATTATGCAAAAATTTTAGAAAAATCCAGACAGGCAATGTATGTGAAATTTATTTTCTCCTAATACAAACTTTGTTTTCTCTTGTGTTTTTCTAGTATGTAACACTAAGATATTGTGGGAGTTTTATTTCAAGTGTAAAGATGTACCTAACTTCCACAGGAAGTTGTACATATGGATCATGGTAAAAGCACTTCTAAAAAGACATTTTCCAGACTCTTCAAACTGCACAAATTCATGAAGATAGATTGTCCTTAGATAGCTTTTGTCTGTCACTATAAAAAAGAATCTATTGTTAATGCCCTGATTTTTGGCATTGGAAATAATGGACTAAAATACAATGGTATTTATTCCATAACATATTTTACCCATTT
>WAAG01079836.1:32109-65337 GCA_013390105.1 Tichodroma muraria
TTTTTAAGTAGCTAAGCCAGTCTGTGATAGGAAGATGTAAAACTGAAAGCTTAATTCCTTTCTAATATCCAGAAAATGTCTTTACACTGCTGCTATTTTTAAATACTTACTTTTGATCTTTGACATACTGAGTATAAAACTATGAAATATAAAAAACTATATAAAATATTACAGGAATTATTTCTGTAAACTCAAGGGGGTATTAGCATGGAAAAAACTGTAATTTTTTTAACTCCTAGATGAAAGGATGCATCAAAGTTCTTAAAGACCAGCCTCCTAACAGTGTAGAAGGCCTTCTAAATGCTCTCAGGTACTCCTTTTTGTTTCTTGGGGTTTTTTTTAATGTTTTGATGTTTTCATGAGTTGTCCAGGGCATTTTCTTTACAGCAAAGTATTCAGTGACTGATACAGGGAAGGGTGAATGTAATTATTGCAGGCTTTTCTTCTAAGGTGTCTTGAGACAAGGATGTATGAAGAAGGCTCTGTGTTTTAACAGGGTTGTGAATTTGCAGTTACGCATTCTAAGATAACTTTCTCCATGCATGCAGGTTAAGAATGAGTCAGTATGGCATGGTAAGTAACTAGAAATTGTTCCTTTTCAGAAAGAACTAAAGGCACGAGTCTCTGCTGTAGAATAGATGAGACAAGAATTTGCCATGTTAATTGGAGAAGTAAAGAAAAATTAATAATTCAGTGTATTAATCTAGGACCTGCTAATTTGGGTTGTAAAGCTGTATCTATAGTCAGTCACGTGTTCGTTGTGTGGGTGTCCAGCGTGGGAGAAGTGGCGAAAAGTGTGAAAATGTGATAGGCAGATGAAATCTTTGTTCTTGTCCTTACTTGGAAAAGTATCATTACTTTGGTAACAAATAACTGTAACTGGATGTTGTTACTCATGCGCTTGCTTGGAATGTGGAAGCTTTAGTTTGTCTTGTCTGAAATTGTGCGGCTGTGATTGGTTTTCCTTGTCTGTAGTGAAGCTGCTTTAATTTCATTTGCTCTCTTTTTGTGTTTTGTGTCATGGTGTGGTAAGGAGTTAAATAATGTGATATTGTAGGTGGCTTCTTTTGAAGAGTTGTTTCAGATTATTAGTTAAAATTTGAAAAAATGCCTGCCTAATTTGAAATCTCATGTGATTATTTCCATGCTAAAATCATGTTCATCTCTGAACTACATAACATGATCAGTTTTTGAGATGGTGATCAGTAAAAACACAGGCTTCCAGAGGGAAAATGCTGCATTCGCATTTATTTCTGACTAGTTTATTGTGATTGCAGCTGCTATGATCACCAGTCTTTAGTAGTAGCCCGTTTTTCCCATCACTGTTGACACAATGAAAGTACATGGAAGGTGTAGTTCAGGTGCTCGCTGCATTGAGCAGTGACATTAACTTTTGGTTAATTACACAATTAACTTTGTGGTTAGCAGTATAAAGCCAGTCCATGCTCTCAAACTGTGCTTTCCCTGCTCCAACCCTTTCCGTGCATGGATGCTGTAACAGTCCTGGTTTTGTATATTTGATTACTCTCTGGATAGGATATATAAATCTTTTCTAAACCCTGTTTAGATTTGTAAGGAAGAGATGCAGGAGTGAGCTGCTGTGTGCTCATGGGATGAAAACAGGTTGAAGATGTCATCGTGACAAATTAAGTCTAAATCTAAGTCTTTGATTCTGGAGGATTGACAAGTCCTGTGTTTTCCCAAGAGAGAGATAATGTGTTTCAAAAACAAATAGAAGGTGGTATGGATTTTGGAGGGAGATCAGCTCTTTGTACAATTTCAGATTCATCTGAGTATTGTAATCATGTTCAGCTTTTTCACGTGGACAAAATACCAAGTGCAGTAACCTTTCAGGATTTCAGAAAACCTTAGGCTGCTTGTTTGTTCAAAGTATAAATTACCAAAAAGTGCTGAAATGTACAGTATTATTAACTTCTGAACTAAAAAGTCATTATATATTTATCGAGTGAACAAGTAAAATAGTACTGCAGTTGTGGATAACAATGAAAGTACCAAATTAACATCTTAAATTTAAATTGTAAGATTTATTTGCTTTTAGATTAGTTAGGAAGGAAGATCAGGGAAATTAATCATACAAAAAGCCTGCAATGAGGATATCTTTTAAAAATAGAGATAGCTAAGTTTTTTGTAATGGTTTAAAAGTATGCCATTATCCTAGAGAATTTTGAAAGGGGAAGGAGCTGAAATAAGCATATGTGAATGCTCTTCAGTTTTAATAGCACAGTCATTTAACTAAGCAGGAAATTAGGCTGAAAAGTGATTAAATCCATTGTCATTGAGGGATCCTAGGAAGGTTTGGTCACTGGAAGTTCTGAAGAAGAGTTCCTCAAACTGTCTTATTTGAAGATATTTCCTGTGGGCAGAGCCCTCAGAATCAGTCTGATGGATAATTTCCTGTCACAAGTGGTACTGTGAGCTTACTATGAAAGTCAATGTCCAGCTGAGGCTTATTTTAAGCTCCCCTTGGTGCAAGGCTGCTAGATTATAGTTCTGATTGGTAGTACCATTTTCTGATCAGAATATCTGACTTTTATTCTCAGTGACCATGGAGTGGGTGATGATCCATTGCTGAGGGGTTTGCTCTGGTGCAGTCAGGTTGAGCCATAAACAAAGAAATTACACATTTGTAAGCTAAAGTGGAATAGAATTTATGCTCATCTTGACTTTATTTCTGTGTTTAGGTACACAACAAAGCATTTGAATGATGAGACTACCTCCAAGCAAATTAAATCCATGTTGCAATAACAATTACCTGGAATTCGCACCTGCTGTAGACAGTATTCTGCAATGACTGAGATGCACAGATTTTTGGTTTTTTTAGTGATTGCAACTACTATCTCGTTCATTCTTGCTTTTTATTTTCTCTCTTCCTGTTTACTCTTTTTTTTAATCACTTTCTTGTACCTAAGTAAGCTCAGACTTCTTTTCTGTGCCAAATCAATGAAAATTATCAGTTCTGGAAAGTATTTCTACTTTTCAGAACAGCCATCCTAAGTGGCAGCTAATTATGCGTTGCATTTGGATTTCTCTGTACTGGGGAAAGATTTGTGACTTGAACTAAATATTTTTAAACTTGTGGTTTTTTTCTTTTTTTGAAAAACTAATATTTAATATTGCTTCTTCTGCATGGCAAGACTGCCTACTTCTGCTATTTAAAAATCCTTTGATGATTTCATTTTCTATTGCAGCTTATTTTCATGTGCAACCATGAGGAAACTAAAAGCAGATTTGTTTAAATTGTGTTTGTACAAAATGGTACCCAACACAAAAGTTTTTTTAAATGAGTAAAAACTGTTTTGTTTAAAAGTTACGTTTGCATTTTGACTCATTTTTGTAAGGATGTATGTTGTATGTTTAACCTTTAATAACTAACGTTAAACTGTGGTGTGTGCGTAGCAAAATTACGTATGCATGTTCATGTCAAATGATTGGCTGTGGATAAGATAATAAAATCAGCTTTCATTTTTCTAAGTGTGGTTTGATTTACCAGTATTTTGAGTGAGATGTCTTCGTGCTCTTTGGATTTTTACAAAAAAATAAATTTATAAATTTTATATAGTGAAAACTCTGCTGTTTCATTGCCAGTAACCAGTTGCCTAATCCACTGATTTAAGCCTAGTGTGTTTTAGGGTTCTTGCTCTCCACTCTGTGCTGCTTCCCTCTCCCTGAGGATTATTACTCCGGTAGGGTTTGTGGTGAGGAACTTGTTGCCATCCGTATAGATCCCAGTGGACGTTGCTGAAGAGCCTGCATCTGGGCTACCCGTGCTGCCTCCTCAGTACAGCCATCAGAAATGACACTGCACATTGGGCTCTTTCCATACCGGTGGTGGGGAGATGAACTCCCCTCGCTCTGAACTGGCTGTACGCTTATGGATCTGGGTATTTGTACTGTGTAAAATGTGAATAATCACAGCATACTAAATAATGTTTCTTCTTAGGGTAACAGTTTATAGCAACAAGTCTTACATAGGTTGGTGAAGAAAATATGGCTCTTTTTCCCTCTATGGAGGGAAAGGATTGAAGGGGAAAAATTGCAGCCTTTCCAAAGGACTTTGGCAGGTCAGAAAGATGGGTAGAGTGAAATTCAGCAAAGGCGAATTCAGGGTCCTGCACCTGGGGAGGAACAGCCCCAGGTACCAGCACAGGCTGGGGACTGACCTGCTGGGAAGCAGCTCTGTGGAGAAGGACCTGGGGGAGAGCAGCTGTCCATGAGCCAGCAGTGCCCTGGGGGCCAAGACCAGGGGTGTCCTGGGGTGCGTTGGGAGGAGCACTGCCAACAGCTCAGGGAAGTGATCCTGTCCCTCTACTCAGACCTGTGCAGCCTCACCTGAAGTGATGTCTCCTGTTCTGGGTTCCTGAGGACAAGGAAGACATGGAGCTCCTGGAATGGGTCCAGCATAGGGACTGGAGCATCTCTTATAAGGAAAGGCTGAGGGAGCTGGGCCTGGTCAGCCTAGAAAAGAGAAAACTGAGAGGGGACCTCATCAATGTTTACCAGTGTCTGTAGGGAGGTGTCAGAGGATGGACCAGGCTCTGCTCAGTGGTGCCCAGCAGCAGGATAAGAGGCAATGGGCAGAAACAGATGCCCAGAAAGTTCTACCTGAATATGAGGAAGAACTTCTTTACTGTGCAGTGACCAAGCACTGGCACAGATTGCCCAGAGAGGGTGTGGAGCCTCCTCACTGGAGACATTCAAGAACTGTCTGGACACGATCCTGTGCCATGTGCTCTGGGATGACACTGGACCAGATGACCCACTGTGGTCCCTTCCAGCCTTACCCATTCTGGGATTCTGTGAGAACAAGAATTGAGAATGACTAGAAAGCTCTAGGAAATGGCATGTTTTGCACTGATGAGCAAACATTAGTTTTCCTCGTGTGTGGCACCATTGTGATTATGCCTAGCATGAGTTGTCAGTGTTCTGGAAAGAAGACTTGAAACCTGTAGGCAGGTGTGAGTCCCTCAGCTTTATTTGGTGGACAAGTAATGTTTTGTAACTTTGCATAGCATGCTGGCTCCAGGTAGAATGTATCAATGTGACCATTCTTGACTTCCTATTGATATTCCTTCTGCACCATCAAGAACTGTTTTCCTTTTTATCTTTTCTTTGTTTGTTTTGCAAAGAAGAGATCTGCAAAATTGTAAATTGTGACACTTGAAGACTTTGGAGGAGGTTCAGGTGTGTACTGTGTGTATCTGTATGTCCATCTCTCTTAGGGCAATACATTTTTTCTTTCTAGCCAAAGATGCTTAACCAAGGTCTCTATCACAGATAAACCAACCCATGTGCTTGGCTGGCCACAGGAATAAAATACTCTTGCTTTGACATGATACTACTCTAAGTCCTTTTGGCAATATCACAGTTGAATCAAGCTGAAGAAAGACAAAATTAGATTTGTTTGGGGTTTTTAAAAAGAAAAAAAAAATCTTTCCCAGAATCGTGTGGAGGCTACAAACTGTATACAACTGACCCTTCTGCAGGGATCTGAAAGAGAAACTGTCCTCATCAATTCATTACCCTGAAGAAAAAACAATAATTTAGTGACAGCCTTGTTGCTGCAAATACAGTTAAGGAATAACAATCCCAGGAGGAGCAAATCATGGTCCTTCCAGTATTACTTTTTGTAAGTAAAGCTTTTTAAAGAAAAGCTCATTTACAGAGAATGCATTTTAAGCACAACTTGTATATTTGACAGTTTTTACTTCTGATTTTATTGAAAAACACTTGAAACAGTGAATCAGGCCTGAATGATGGTAGAACCATCAGTTCTATGGCAGAACCAGCCATACAGCAGATTTCTTTGTCTTCCCTCAGTGGCTGCTGACTAAAACAACACAATTTCTTCAGTCGACTGTTTTGGACAGATCTTCCTTTCTGCTGCCCTGACAGCATCTTTGCTTTTAAACATCATTGTTCTTGTGGTCTGAGAATAGTTAGAGCTTTTCTTTTTTTTTTCTGGTATTTGTGTTTTGCAGTTTCTCTGTGTATGCAGCTGGGACAGGAGATTAGAGCTGTCTTGCCTTGGGGTTGGCTGGTCCACTGCTCCACAAGCTTCCCCACTCATGAGCTTTCCAAGAAAACAGGCTCTTCCAGTGCACCACACATCAGCTGTTTGCAGTTTTGAGCTGAAACTGCTGTGTGTTCCTGCTTAAGCTTTGGTGCTTGTTCCTTGCAAAACCATGCTTTAATCTTGCCCGCTTCATTTTATCTGTGCCAGTGGACGGGAGAGCAGCTGGCAGGCCTGGTACTAAATATGGGTCACTAAACAGCCTCTATGTAAGTTTTGGGGGGAAATTTGCACTGTTTGGTTGGCACCACCCTGTTGTGTGTGATAGCTTGTAATTTTGGGGGGCTGGGCTAGGTAGTACTCAGTGGTTAAAATGAATGCTGTGCTCAAATTAGCCACCCTCTAGCCTACTGTGAGCTAGTGTAACCAGCCTGTAGATGAAAGGCCTTCTCCTCATCATGCTGTGTCTGTTTACACATAATAGTGTAATTGTTACACTATTATGTGGATTCACTGCTATAATTGTTTCACCAGCAAATGCCTGAGTGCATGGTAGGCTGGTAACAAGTTACACAGATTTGGTGTGTTGTGAACATGCTTCCTGAGGTTGCCATTGTACTGAGTGGTCCTGGAGCTCCCAGGGCCACACTTGCAGGCTTTCCTCAGTTGCCCTGCTCAGTCATGTCTGTTTTACAGCTGCAGCTTCACCCAAGACCCTTTGTTTTCCTTTTGGAAGCATTCATCTTACTTGTGTTATATACAGAAGTGTGTTGGTGCTGTCAGTTATCTTCCATGTGCTTCTAAGGACTTATTGAGGATAGGTCTTAGAACGGCTCTTGAGACCTCAATTTGTGTGAGAAGAGTTGAAATTCAGGAGGTGTATTTGTCTTACCCCCTCAGCAGTGTGCTGGGAACTACCCCCTGCAGGCTCCGGCCCCAGGGCCCTGCATTCCCTGCTCGTGCTTGAGCCCTGTCCCAGAGCCAGCATTACTGCAGGGGTCAGAGGTGTCCAGTAGCTGAGGTGAGGAGTTACAAGCACCTGGTGACCGTGATGATGAAGTGAGATATAGGAGTGCTGTGCCCTGCCCTGGTTCCTGCTGTGGGGTTCCCTCAATAGAGCTGGCAAATTCCTGTTGATCCCAAGGTTTCAGAGGAGTGTTTCTCTACATTCTCCCCTTCCTTGCCATTCAGCGTGTATCATTGATGTCTCGATCCTCAGACGCAGGGAGAGCTCTTGCTACAGATGACAGAGGTGACCTCTGTGTTCTCATGGGAGTCTAAGAACCCCAAGTCAGAGCTGGTCTGGCAAGAGCATGTATCTGGCCTGATCTGTGGCCTGACCCATCTCTTCTTTGGATGCAGGCAAGGAAACAACTGAGCTGCTTATTTTATCCTTGCTTCCCATGTTCCTGCATTGCGTGATTTCACATGTGCCTACTGTGTCAGTGGTGCTTGAACATTGGCCAAATGATGGGCCAGCATCCAGGCTTGGGAAAGGAGTATGTGCACACATCCAGTTCATCCAAGGGGCTGGAAACACACCCATCATGTGAAGGAGCACATGACATGTGTCCAAATGCAGGGTAGAGAGAGATGAGATGTTGCATATAAAACTGATGTCCCCATAACCATCTATGTGACCCCTGATCAGTATTGGTATAATTAAACAGTTGTGGGAGTGCGTTACTGGAACATGTGAGCTTGAGGCCACAAGTAATGTGGTCATCCTAACTGTGCTCTTTCTGGATTTAAAGAGTTGCCTTTATCATCTTTAGTACCCTTACTGTTGTTTTTAAGGTGATAGACTCTCTTCAGTCTGTACATCTTTGAAATGACTTGTAGTGCTTGACAGTGAAATGCCACTTCGAGGCCCAGGCTAGAGATGCTTTCTTTTTTGTGGCAGCTGATTGTTCTGGCTAGAAGAGCGATGATTTAATGCCATTGGAAGGAAAGTTGGCTGATGTCACAAGGAGTTTCCTAACACTTCTCTTACACTAACATAGACATCTTGCAAGAGAAGTGTAAGAGGGTGGCTCCTTAGAGGCATTTAATCTGGATTGAATAAAGGGCAAGAGGTGTCCATTAGGAAATGTTAAGTGGCCCAGACTGATTGACAGGTCTTTTTTGTCTTAAATTGAAGTTTGCACTGGAAATTATGTTTATGATGTGTTCCTGCACAGGCAGTTCGAGGTGCCAAAATCCAGAAGCTGGGAAGCATTGGATCAAAACATCCTCCTCAGAGTATCAATAATAGCTGAAAATATAACTTTGGCTGGAGTTGCAGAAAGCTTTCTTTTGTATTGTGTGAACCAAAATCTGCTCCCAGAAAAGCTGCTGCATGTTGGGAAAGAGAAAGCAGCCATCCTGAAGATGGCAGTGATGCTCTTCTCAAACAAGCCCTATTTACTGGCTGAGCGCTGCTGTTCTTTGAGAGCAACTGTCCCACCCGCAAACTCTCCCTCCTATAAATTACTGCAATATTGCTTTTCCCTTCAAAGACTCAGTGATCCATTGCTCTCTTTATTTCTCTCCCCATTTTGACACATTAACACAACTTGCTTCATGCTCTGGCTTTGCAAATGAGGAGCAACTGAAGCGGGAACATAATTGCGTGTCTGCTCTCAAGGAGGGAATGCGATTTGAAACAGAATGGTCCCGGACTCTGCAGTTGTGCCTCTGCTGATCTGCAAGTCTCTTAAGGATTTTGAAATATGCTGTTAATCAAAAGCTAATTAAACATTTTAATTAGTTTTTACAGTGTGGGTTTTCTTATAGAAGGCTCTCTCTAGGTTCTTGCCATGAGAAGCTCTTGCTCAGGAAGCAGAGCAGGAGGGTTTCAGTCTGTTGCTTAGCTGAAGGACACAGCCTCACAGGCACTGTCATCTTCAGTGTCTGTCCCTCTTCACCTGTAGCAGGGAGAGCTGTCTCTTATCAGTGAGGCTTTGGGAATGATGTTCATAGTTCATCAGCTGTTCCCCTCCAGCCGAATGTTGCTCCACACTTGGCCAGCTCATGGCCTCTCCTGTGCTTTGGACTCAGATTTACCCTTCAGGTCTGAGTCCTGGTCTCTGCAGCCCCAAACAGCTCCCCAGAAAAGGGATGGCTCGTCGGGGCTTGGATCTGGAAACCCTTAAAAGAAAGATCCAAAGGGAGAACAAGCCCACCCCATCTGCTCAGGGGATAGATTTCTTCCGCAGTCTACGGAAGCTGGAGATCAGACCATGGGAAATTTCTGTGGTCTGAACCTAGATCAGCATTGGCAGCAATAACTATAAAGTGCTCTGTGAATCCATGTGTGTGCATCTCTCTCACCACCTGTGCTGCTCTTGTCAGCACTGTAAGGGTTACAGTTAAACCTTTGCTGCAGGTAAGGGAGAAGCTGATACTGTGCACTGTAGGGATTTCTTTAGCCTGCTACATCTCCCTCCCCACCCCTTGGCTGGGGTTTTTGCTGGATTCTTATTTCCTAAAACTTTTATTGTTTTTGTTTTGTTTTGTGTTTTAAATAATGTCAATAACAACAGCCACAGCTTGAGACTACATACATTGCAGGGAAATTTCTGGGGTCTGATTAGCCTGAGGCTGGGAATATCCCACACTCAATTTCTCCTGTAAAGGAAGAGTCTAGCTCTGAATCTTCACTGCATTTTTGGGTCTGAGCAAGCAGCCAAGGCTGTGCTGAGACGTCCAGAGAGTGACTCTGAGGGGCTGTGTAAGGGGATCGGAATTTGGTCAGTCTGCGCTGCTTCCTCCTCTGCAAGGCGTTGGAGATGAAGGAGGGCTGCTGGAGCCAACACTGAGCTGGGTTTTGGGGACACACCGAGGAGTGGCAGGGGCAGCAGACAGCCTGAGCCCCTCTTCAGACACAGCCTGATGCTTTGATAAAACACACAATGCCTGAGCATCAGGCAGCAGGGCTCTGGACCTGAGACAATGTGTGATCAAGTCACCGATGAGGTTTGAGACACCCTTTTTAAGGAGATTTTTGTGCAAGGATAACAGATACGCTGATAGTCCCGGTGTAGGCTATAAATGGGGAAAGCAGACAAATTTACATTGCGTGAGTTTCTGGGGGGTGCTAATCGAGCTGTATATCCTCTTCAGGAGTGATTTGGCCACTCAGCAGTTCTGTCACCTCCTCTAATCAACAGCATGTTGCCTGAAATGCCCATTTCTCAGCAGGCAAATGTCAATGCTTGCTGATCATCAGGTTTCAAGCATGAGATGTGAATTTGGGCCAGGAGGAAGGGCTTGCAACTCTTTAGTAGCATCACTGGAAGATCAAAACCAATCAGGATGCAAGCAAATGCTGCGTCCCACCCCATCTGTGTCTATTAGTGCTGCTGACCATTAGGTGCTATCTCACAGAGGAGCAATTTTTCAGGAAAATGTACAAAAATAATCTGAATTTTTCATAGGGAATCTCATACAGTGAACAGCAACACCAAATGGGCTGCCCAGGATTGGTGTTGCTAGATTCACCAAGTCCCACAGGAATCACCTTCCTCTCACTTTTTTATTTTGCTGTCTGAGTGCAGCCACTAGAGAAGCTCATTAGGCTGGCTCAGCCTGAGTGCAAGTGCTGCAATGGGAGTGTGTTGTGTTGCTTGGTCTGTACCAAAGTCAGACCATTGCTCCCAGCATTCCAGCTCATGAGGGGGTGTGCCAAGCCCCAGCTGTCTGGCACCACTACTTTGGAGATAGTGGCACGTCATGGTGGCATTGTCAGTGTATGTCAGTGTACCCCTTGTCACTGTACCCCTTGTCTGTTGGTCATGGCACTGCCTGGAGTGTTTTGCTTGCCATGCTTTGATCAGCTCCATGGCCTTGGCAAATCCTAAAGAAACCTGTCTTCTCTAGTTCAGCTGTGGCTCAGCATGGCCCCAGAAGGAACCCCAGCAGGAGCCTCAACAGGCACATTTGACTGGGCATCTCTGCTGAGGCTCCCTGCTCTCTGTATTAGCACTGCCTGACCTGCACAGCTTGGGTATTTCTGTACCTCGCTCTTGCAGAAAGAACCCTCTCACCCTTGGTGATTCAGTGGCTGTAAATCTGTCATGGCCTGCAGCACGTGGGGGGCTCTCACTAGTCCAAAATGCTGCCGTGTGTCTCCGGACCAGCACTGGCTGCTCCAGCACATCTGTTCTGGCATCTGCCCTGTGTGCTGCTTTATCACAGAATCATAGAATTGTTTGGGTTGGAAGGTATCTAGTTCATACTAGACCAGACTGCTCAGAGCCCTGTTCAACCTGGTCTTGAGCACCTCCAGGGGTGGGGAGTCCACATGTGCTCTGGCCATCTCTCTGCATGCCTCTGGCATTCTTCAGCTTGCACCTTTTCCAGAGGTGTGGGGGGAAAGATTGCTGGGCTTGAGCCTTTAGTACCCAAGAAATAACTAGGTGGTGTAGACAGAAGTTTGTAGTTTATCATCAAATTCCTTTGGTGACCTGCTACAGCAAAAGAACACACCTTTGGGAAGGAGGTGAAATTGTCCTGTGTTGAGGTTGTGGGTCTGAGGACCATGATCAACCTTCACAGCTGTAAAGGGCAACTTTTGACCTTCCTCTGTATAAAACCAAAGCCAGCTGCTTTCTCAGTAAAGCACTCCCCACGTTCCTGCCTTGGTAGACTGAAAGCAGAAGGGGCTGTAACCTGGGCACACATAGTGATGTAATATCATGACTCATTTGTATTCAGGGACCCAGTCAAGGTTGGAGAGCTCTTGCTTTGGCTGTTACAAAATGGGTGGTGAAAACTAGTTGGAGGAAAAAAACCCAAAACAATAAACGTATCCAACGCTGTATGGAGAAACGAGAAGTAAAGCAGACTGCACATTAATAATTAAACTTTCAGAGAACTGAATAGATCATGTTGTGTATCAATGAGTCCTATGGTCTTCCTGTGTTGCTTTATACGGTTGATCTGTAAAAGTGTTTAAGCTTGGGTCTCTTGCAATGGGAAGCTCTTTTCTCATTCTACCTTTCTTATATGCTAGAAAAACACTTTAATGTAGTTTTCAGCACCTAATTTGTATATTTATGTGTGTGTGTATATATATATGCGCATATATAAAATCCAGATATTCATATTGGACAAGCTATTAATTATAGTTCCTGGGAGGAAAAAAAAAAAAAGTAGCTATGGTAATGTTTTTCCTGTAACAAAACATCTGGGTTTAGATAATAATATATTTCTATAATTGCTGTAGAAAATCAAATGTTTGTAGCAAGCAAAGTATAAGTTACAATTGCTTTTCTAGGAATTTAGGAGCTGCTAAGCTCCCTCAGACCTGCAAGCCTTCTAGCCTAGGATTTTGACAATGACCAGAACAGGGCAAGACCAAGGGTGTTCCAAGAAACCCTGCAACAAGCAGTTAGGTTATCCCTTATCTCAGAAAAGTTTCCATTCCTCCCCTTCCCTCTCTAATTAGAGGTTAGCTAATGCCTGTCAAATCATGAAAGTTTACATCTTTCCTGAGACTTCATTTCAAAAATAACATTAAATATTTACTGCTATAACTCTAGTCATGCTTGTTACTCATCAAAATGTCTAATCGTGGTTGGAGTCTTGCCAGGGCTTTGTTATCTTTCAGCTTCATCCCATTTTCCTTCTGCATGATAATCTAAGGATGGGTGAGAGCTGTAGAATGACCAAATAAAGAATGGTAAGTTTGTGGAAACTACTGGAAAACAACAATTTTTTTCTTTATATAGTTCTTCCATTTCATGTAGCATTCTGCTGCAGGAGCTCAAAAGCACACCACCACCACATTTCGGGGTTGTTTTCCATCCTGGTAACTGTGTTGGTGGCAATACCAACTCTGTAGGTGGGCATGTTGCCCAGAGGTGGCCCTTTCTGATGGGAGCTGCAGTGTGCTGCTGACTCAGAACCACCTCAGGTGCTGGGGTTCAAAACCTCAGCTGGACCCAGCCCCCCCTTCATCCTTCTCATGTGCTGAGGGTGTTCTTGAGGGCAGAGCAGCAACTATTGCCCTGCAGAGAGCACACAAGGGAACCACTGGTGACCCAGGCACGGAGCTGTTTGGGCGCAAGGGATTTTGTAGGGCTTGGGCACAGCATGCTGGGGAACCTGTGCCATCTGAGGCAGGTAAGTTGTGCCAGTATGGAGGCACAAGGGCCAGTTGTGGCCCTTGTGGGTGACCTAGCCACCTTTGGCATAGAGGGGAAGCAGAGTCAGACAGAATTCAGATTCATGGAGATGCACAGTGGGCTGGACACATGTGCTTGGGGATGTGTCTCCAGTCAATTACCAAATATCATCCTCTGCTGCAATGGGGTACAGAATAGCCCACAGCAATGTCTAATTTTCCTGTGAGCCACAGTCTGGGGCTCTGTTTAACAGGTGAGAGCAGCCTCATTCCAGCCTCAAGGTTTGAAGTGATGGTGGTTCACTGCAGCTGGCAGCTCGCTGGAGCACAGAGCTCTTCTGAGACACCCTGGTCCCTCTGGTATTTGCTCCATGGGGGCTGGACTGATGTCTCTGCCATGCATGCTGATACTGGGATGAAAGCAAGGCACTGGGGAATGAAACAGGGCTCTGGTGGAATGATACCTCATCACAGACTCCCTGTTTGGAATTACGGATGAGATCCTTCTGATAAACTGTCTACTGTGAGGTTATCAGGATGGATCTCAGTCTTAAAAACTGGTTTGATGTGGTGGAGTTTAGTTTCCTTACTACTCCTATCAGTGAAAAGACAGTGATGTTTAGCTGGGATAAATACTCTGCTGTATTCTGCAGCCAGGGCTTTTATTTCCCCCCCCACACCCCTCATTTGCATTAATAGCAGGCATTATTATAAATTCATTACTGTGTTCAGGAGGGAATTGTGAAACTGGCAGTTGAGAATTTCTCAGTCTCTCTTGTTAAAGGGAGGCAGCTTTTGCTTAGGCTGAATCAATATTTAATCTTAGATCCATCCTTTCCTGTGTCTGCCTCCATGGTCAAAGCTGTTGAATAGAGAGGAAAACAAATTTGGTCTTCTTTTGGAAGTTCAGTGAGCACTCAGTAAATATTCTGTTTAGTATGGAGGAAGCTTTGCATTTGGAAGAAAAATTCATAAGCCCTTTCCAATATTGATAGGTGGATCTTCAAAAAACAAAGCATCTTCCTAACACTCTACTAATAATAGTGGTGTTCTTTTTTGTATTTTAGTGCAAATGAAGATGCCTCAAGACCTTCGATTTAAAGATTGAGCACTCACAGTGCTAGAAGCTGTAGAAAGCTGTAAAAAATAAGAGAGCAGCTGTTCTGGTGATCAGACCAATGTGATTATTAATTACAGATTGGAATATAACATGGAATAGAAGAGACAAATGAACTGGAAGAGCTGACTGGTCATAAAATGAGGTATTTAAAAAATGATTGTATCCTAATTCAGAACTTAGTGGTCCTCAGGTGGTATGATTTATAGTAGGGCTCCCCACATATAGGGGGCAGAATAGAATTTGTTTGCTTGCTGTGGATGTTAAAACCATACAGTACTCACATCCAGGAATAAGAGTTTCCATTCAATGGACAAAAAGATTAAGGTATGGTACCAAAGAGAAGCTATAGGGGAGCAGAGAACTGAGAACAGGTCTGCCAAAGCCATGTCAAACCACCCTAACCACTGCTTAAGATCACACTTGTCATCAGGCTTTGGTTATTGCTCCAGCAGCAATTTATCCGAATGAGCAAAGAGCACCACGCTCTTTTACTTCAGCTGCAGCTGATTCCTGGCACTGTCTCCAGCGGCGTGGAATTGCTCTCTGTTGGATTCATTGCTGGTGCTCTCCTGCACGCGAGCACGGGGGCTGATGCAGCTGAAGTGCAAGGCTTTGGCCTCCGCCCCCAGTGCTCCTGACAGAGTGGCTGAGGTAGCACATAAACCCATCCTCATGCATTTAGATGTCTTCATCAGCAGAGAGAACGGTTTGGGAAGGAGACATTTAAAAACCTCTTTGTTGGGTTTATAGGTTCTTTAAAGCCACTTAGTCATTAGATAGCAGGTTAAAATTAGTCCATACAAGATGAGGTATCAACAGAGTCTTTTCCCAAAGCTCCTTATTAGCATTGATTTTTCAGTCAGGAGAAGAGTCGGGTAGTGGAAGATTAAATTAATGATGCTGCGGTCGGTACGGTTTCTGGAAATGCCTGGCATCTTGTGCAGGGATCTTGTCACATGGTTTTTCATGATACAAGACCTGAAGATTCAGCAGCAAGAACACATAAAGGTTATTCTCATTTTAGGGTGTTATTTTGACTGTGGTGAAAACGATTTTTCCCCCTCAGTCTTTCATTTCACTAATAGATGGTGGATGACATGATAGAGTCCTTATTTTTCAGAATTTCATTTAGAAAATTTCCTGGTGATTGTGGTCTTCAAATTCATCCAAACACCTAGAAATAGTAAATTGAATCAGAAAATCCAGTAAGAATAATTTTTTGTTTATTTGGTTGCTTAGTTGGGTTTTTTTTTCAAAAGCCATGTGTGAGGGAATGCTCTGCAAAATGGTGTACTGGAAGGAGGGGATGCGCTCCTAGCCCTTGTGTCCCAGTACTTGGCTGTTGCAGACCAAAGGGCTGATGCAACATCTTGAAATTGATGAGACTTTTCACTGGCATCCATAGGCAGCAGAGAGGTGGGGTGGGAGGAGGCAGCCTGGCCAAGGCTGGAGCATTCCCTGGTACCTTCAGGTATCTCTCTCTCCTTGTGACTACAGGAGAATCTAGGTGGCTGTGGTCAGATCAATCTACGAAGGCACATGGTGATAAAATAAGGGCAAATGGCTTTAAACTGATAGAAAATAGATTTCAATTAGAAATGTTCAGAAGGAATTCTTTACTGTGGAGGTGATGAGACACTGGAACAAGTTACCCAGAGAATCTGGGGATGCCACGTCTCTGGAAATGTTCAAGAACAGGTATGATGGGGCCCTGAGCAGCCTGGTCTAGTGGAAGGTGTCCCTGTCCGTGACAAGGAGGTTGGAACTATATGATCTTTAAGGTCCCTTCCAACCCAAACCATTCTGTGATGGTTTTATGATGATGGGTTTATTGCTGCTATTTTCTGAACGGCAGCACTTGAGCCAGCACAGGTGCAGTTATAAACTCATGACACGGACCCTTGCATTGTAAAGTGTCTGCAAGACAAGGAGATCCCAAAACTCTGGTGCAAATATATCCTGACATTTTCCATTTTCTTCTTTTCTACACTGGAAGCATCAAGGACTGGATAGACTGATGTGTACTGGTGGTGTTAAGTGATTGGACCACAGAGCTTCATTAAGAAAAACCTGCAGGCCAGTCTGTTTCGCACCAGCGAAATCACCAGAACTGAAACTCTGTGTAAAGCTGTAATTAAAAACTTTTTAAATGGGAAATAATGATAAGAAAATATTAATCATGATGTTTGCCTGAAAATTGACCGGTCACTAGTCCTCTCCGTAGACATTGTCAAAGTCCTGCTGATAAGTTGGAAGTCCTTTTTTGGACTATTTGTTTTTCCTTGAAGCATATCCCAGACCCATTTCCCATTCCACAGGCCAGTTCCAGTCCTCACTGGTTGGTCCACACCTGCAGACCACTGGTTTAGCAAACACTTGGGGGTTGGACTAGTGCATCATATGCGGGGGACATCTCAGAGGCTGTGGGGGAAATGATGAGGTGACTCCTCTGAAGGAGCTGGCCTGAAGGTGACCATGGAGGGGTCGCAGAAAGGAGACAGCTCTGTTTCTTGGTGGTCAGTGTGGTGTTGATATGCTGAGCCCTACGGGGGTGGTGGCCTCTCTGGACAGAGGGGACAGTACCTAAGGAGAATTAGGAAGGAGGGACTTGAAATACCAACTGTATCTCCCCTTTTAGTTATTTTTTTATGTCTTCAGACTCTCTTTTAGGGGGATTATGCAGATTTCCAAGCCTAAATTTTGCCTTGTGGGAAAAAATATGTCCCAACTTTTGTTTCTTTGGATGCTAACATGCCAAGCTGGGGTCCTTGAGGAAGATGTGACCCCCTGTCACAGCAGCTTCTTTAGCTCTCCTTCTTCCTTTCCCCAAAACTGCATGTTTGAACACTGCAGAACATGTCATCAAGACTGTAGCAGCCAGTTGCTTTATTCTAGTTGATGCTATCATTTCATAAATCAGATCAAAAGACAACACTGGGTCATTCTGTCCTGACTGAAGTGATTAAGTGGATTTGTGCTATTAACTGCAGTTATCTTCTGAAAATGTCAGACTTCCTGCCAAGATCTTGCCATGAGTTATATAAGCATCTGCTGGCTGAGGATTCAAACTCCACATTGGAGGCAATCATTTGTAAATCCTAAATGAAAACCTGTGGACCAAGCTGCTCCCTTGGACCACTGGATCCATCTTGCTGCCCCTTGGTGTTGTAGTTCTGCAAAGAAAACTCCTGTGCCTAGCAGTTTTGTATCATCTTTATGGTTTCTTTCCAGCTGAGATATCACATAGCTGACAGTTATTTATTGAGAGGCAGCAGTGGGGAGAGAGAAGTTCTAAGGAAATTAAATATTCTTTTAAATCGGCAAATCTTTTTCTGCATATTCACTCTGTTAATTCAGTGGCTCCCCTAGACATCTGGCAAGTATTTTGTCTGTGTCTGAGAGATTTGGAGAAGGAAGAAACCTTGGCACTGGCTTTAAATGCAGTAAGACATAACAGAGAGAAGAAATTGCTGCTCTAAGGAGGGGGAACTTTTGCCGCATTGCAAAATGGCACAGGGAGCTTTTACTGCAGGCTGAGATGGGATTAACATCCCTGCAGCAGTGTTTTGAACTGCCTCCTGATTGTCTGGAGATCGCTCAGGACCTGCCGCCCCCCTGCCGTGGCAGTGCCGGCCGTAAGCATTCTTCATCCACAAATGGATGCTGAATCACACGTCGGCCCTTTAATAGTTCCCTTTAGCATCTGAGGACATAAAACATTAGGAAACTTCCAGTGCTGTAATAAAAGCCACCGGGGATGTTTGATAACAAAAACTATTAGAGGTTTCCTCCGGCATAAGTAGTCTCTGTGTATATATATATATATGTGTGTGTGTGTGTGTGTGTGTGTGTATGTGTGTGTGTATGCATGTATAGATAATGTTTGCTTCAGATGAAGTGCACAGACAGAACGTCAAAGCTTACTGCTCTCTTCCAGTTCAGGGCAAGACCTTTGATGTTGCTAATATGTGAAAACACAATTGATGCTGAATTTTGTGTATTGGGTTTTATTGTTTTCTTAGGATTGCTTTGCAGCCTTATGAGGATGTAGAAGAAATAAAATGCAGAATCTTTACAACTCAAATGCCCTTTACATTGACAGTGTAAAGTCAGGGCTCCCAGCTTTTATTTCCCTTGGAATTTTGAGTGTTGTCTTGCCTATTGCATTAAACTTCTCCGAGATCCAGTTAACTTTACTGCTACAACAGGAATATTCCCCTGGTGATGTGAGGCTGCAGGAAGCCGGTCAGACTGGTGGAACAGTAGGGGAAGGACAATTGAGTTGTCTGGCCCGTGCCTATGTCCTCGCCTGTCACTGTTTCAGGACATTTGCTATACTTACCATTGCCTTTGCTTCCAGTGGAAAGATTCAAAACTGTGGGCATTTGAAGGAGTGTGTTCACGTGCAGGCTGTTACTCTTAAGGTCATTGTCACTCAGTTCCTGAAGTGGTTTAATGGCAAGGTTCAGCTAGGTTTGCTGGGTTCGGTATCTTTGGATGACATCAGTTTGGATGTCTGCCTCAGCAAAATAAGAGCGTGTCCTGGTGCATCACTGCAAGGGCACCTCAGCTTTGGAACAATGACTGTGGGGCCTGGGACAGATGGGGATGGTAAACCCTCCAGCCTGCATTGTGTTAAGGGCGTTCTTCCACACAAGTCCTACAGGACTGTCCTCTCTCTCCGGATGAGGATTTTCCATTTGTGAAGGTAAGAGTGCTGAACTGTACAGGGCACGTTTCTTTCCTGTTAATTCAGTGCTGTGCCAGGAGAATTGGCCTCTAGTGGGCCGGTGTCAGTGGCTCCAGGCATTTCCCCTCCTGGCATGCTGCAGCCATATGGACACAAGGACACGCCGCTCTCACAGCTGGTGATTTTGCTGCAGCTGACTTTTTTCCCTTTAAACTTTCAATTGCCTGAGATAATACTCCAGCTCAGAAGCAGTGTGGCTGTGATGATCCTTTGCTTGTTGGCTGTAAGAATTTATTTGCTTGTTTATCATCCACCCTTGTAATACCTTAAACCCAAGGTCAGAACAACTAAAGATTAAAAAGCCTGTTCCATAGTCTCATATAAATACCAGGGCCATCAGTGGCATTATCCCAGTAGGATGTTAGACCTCAAATTCTTATATTCTTGTATTTTTGCATAACTTTGACAATGTTTGCTGGGAGTGAAAGCTGTTGTGTCACATCCTCAGCTGCTACAAATTGGCATGATGCCAGTGAAGTCAAAGGGGGAACAATAATTTACATCAACTGAATTTTCTGGCATTGTGAAGTGGTGAAGAGGGGACCCAAATGGTTTCCCCACATGCCCTATACTGAGTGACCTGCTGTGTCCAGCTTCTGCATGGCAGATTTATCATCTTATGCTGCTTGGCAGTTTCAGTCTGACCCCTTTTCTCCATTTCCTTCTGCCAAAAGCAAAATAAAAGAAATTAACAAGGTCTCCATCACTCTGGATGCATCTCAAAATCCCTTGGAAATAATGTTACTACATTCTAGTGATATTTGGCATCGACTTTTTTCCATCCATGGTGTATGGCTACTAATTATGGGCTTTTCAGGCAGTTGCACAGGGCTGTCTGTGGGAGTCAGGAGTACTGAGCATCTTAAAGCAAGTAATTAATCTCCATTACAATTTGGGGTGACAGATGTTGTTTTGTGAAATATGATAAAGAACCCCAAAATTCAGTGGGGGATGGGTGCATAATTTTTGCATTAGGGGTTTTAACAAAGAAGTGAGTAAATATATGAGTACTTTCTTATATTTTTTTCCACCTGTTTCTCTGGTTTATCATTTACATATCATCTCCAGTAAATTTCCTGGAGAAACTTGTTTCTTGACCGTGGAATTACTTTTAACCACATATTTATTTCCTTAAAATCATTTGTCTACCTTTTATTTTTTTTTTTTGGCTGCTTCCTCACCTCAGTTTTTTTGCTTGCCACAAAAAGTCATTTCCAGCCTCTAGGGTAAGTAAAGGTAGGTATGAATTTGGTGCAGATTTGCCAGATTATTACTGATTTCTCTGACAGAGGGAATGGAGAACATATCTCATGAGCTGTGAGTGTTCTTTAGCCTTTTGTATGAGTAAAAATGTTTTTTTGTAGGTCCAGGTACCACAGCGATGGAGCACAGATGAGGCTTGGACACATGAAGCAGGGAGCAGTAGGGGTGCCAGGATCTGAGCTTTACCTAAGACTGTTGTTGCTCTGCATCTTGGTGACAAGTTCTCACCTCTTTCATGCCAAATTGTGTGGCAGTTAAAGGGAAGAACAAAGAAGATCTTGTTTCTCTCAAGCTGCTGGTGTCAAATATGGGCCCTCCCAATACTGGTCTGACAATGGGGAAAACACATGCCCTCAGATGGGGTCAGGCAGAGTGTGAGGCCAATCTGCTTTATTTCAGCCTCTCTTACCTGGTTGATCTGAGCCTCATCACTGTTTCTGCTGAGAGATCGAGACAGTGAAACCTTGTATGAGAACCTGAATCTCTCCAGGTATCTTTGTTGAAAAAAAGCTGCAGTGTTTCCTCCTCAAGCTCAAGTTGACTTGGAGAACCACCAGTTCCAGATATACTCAGCCTGTGAAGTAATGAGGTTTATTTTGCCTTCAAATCATGCGTACACCATATGCTGTGGGAGAAGAGAAGGCAAGTTGTGCTGGGTTTAAAGTACAGCCTTTTCATGTGATCCCTTCCCTCTTCCTGTCCTTTCCCCAAACTGGGAGCCCTTTTCTCTCTCCTGCCCTTAACCTGAGCTCTGTAGGACGCCAGCTAAGAGAACATACTGGCTTTGTATGGTGAATTAATGAGTTCAAATGGTTACCTTACACAGCAGAGATGTGTGGGAAAGAAAACCTGTGTCAATGTGAAACATGTGTGTGTCTGCCCAGAGGATGAGGCATCTGATTCATAAATCAGTGGCAGAGAGGTAAGGAGAGATGTGTGGGTTTGGTAGCAACTGTCAGACTTAAATGGTGCATTTTATTCTTTTTCATCTTAAGTCTCCCAAGAAGATCATATTTTTGACTTATGTGTTTTCTCTCTGGTGCTGGCCAGAGCTTAAAGCATCCAGAAGGTCAGCGTGTTCCCACTTCATGTCATCTTGTGATTCCTGGTGATGCTGTGGGCACACAAACCCTTTCAGGATCTGCAGAGTACTCGTTTGGGAAAACAAAATCAGGCTGCAAAAGCTGTCTGAGAACTGTGTCTTCTCTGTCCTTCTGGGCAGGTTGAAACTTGGTGTGTGTTAAGGCTGCAGTGAGTGGGACATGAGAAAATTCAAAAACTGCTTATCTGTGCTGGAAGCATTTCCAGCAAAGACATAGAAATATGTTGTAGGGGAGGGTGTAGAATTTATTGTTCTGTTTGTATCAATTGCCCCTTTAATAAAGACTCTGACTGAATTTGCAGTAGCTCTAGACATCAGACAGGGAGTTCTTCCATTGCAGTGAAATCTATAGCCCATGAAGAAGCTGCCTGGGACAAGCAGTTCCTGGAGATGGGGTCTGAGACTGAAAGATGGCTTTGGGACTGAGCCTGTAGCTGGCAGAATCTCCTCTTCCCTAGTGTGATTTCATGTTTGTTGCAGCTGTGGATGTTGAGGAGAGCCCCAAACCTGGGTGCTGGGCTTGCCCATGGAACCAGGCTAAGGTACTAAGAGCTGGTCTAGGTCAGAGAGAATATAGATGGAAAAAAACCTGTCTGTTTTGCCAGAAGACAGCAATTCCATCTGGTATTTTAGAAAGGCCTCTGTTTTTACGCTTGGGCTATCTGCATTAGCAGTCCCTAAGCATTGCCTTCTGGGCTGAGGGAGACCAAGGCTGTGATGAAGTAAATAAACCACAGCATGTCTTCTCCCACACCACAGAGGTCAGGCAGGTCCTGCCACAACTCTGCAGATCCTGTTTACGCCATACATGACGTTCACAATCCCTTCAGCACTTGCAGTATAGTTTCTGCAGCTCTTCCTTGACAACCAATTCCAACTGGCACAGCTGAAACATCAGCAGGATGAATCCTTGGAGTGCAGCCAGCTCTGGCTTTGATTTTGCACTTGTGTCACTGATGTCAAGCAGGCAAGAAGAGCATTCTTGCCTTGTGGGGACAACCAGAGTCACAAGATCTCCAATGGGATGCCAGAGTGGAAGTGTTTGTTGTGGTCCAAGCCACGACTTATTTCCTCCTCCAGTGACGCAAACTTGTGTTGTTCCCTTTTGGTGGCTGAGAGCGTGTGAGGGGAGATGCTGCCCACCCCGGCCTTCCTCCACTCGTACGTGTGCACGTGTTTGTGCAAACCCAGAAATGAGGGGCTCGATGCAAAGGTGGTTGGGTGGGGTTACTTGGTCCGTGGGCTTTTGGAGCTCTGAACCAAGAGCTGTGGAGCTGGAAATCTCTGAATGAAGATTGGGAGAGTGTGGGGTGTGTAGAATCTCATGTAGCTGAGACTGGCAGAGGCTGGTTCCTAAACTCCAGCTGCAATCAAGAGCTTCCCAGCAAGGACTGAACATTTGCCATCAACATCTGTAAGAGCTGTGGGGAAGAAATAGCATACTCTTAATTAGTCTGTGATAAGAACAACATTCCTGCTCCTTGGTTGTGTTGTAGGTGTGTGTTTTTTAGGGCAGGACTGTGTGTGAGAGCATCAGCTGTTGACTTGCATTGCCTTACAGAATGCTAGTAGTGGAAAATGCACCTGCATTGCACATGCAAAGGCATTTATCATGTTGAAGAATATTCCGTAGAAGTTATTATTTTCCAGGGGACACTGATCACTCCCTTCCTTTTCCTGACAATGCATGGCTCCTTGAAAGCATCAGTCTCTTCCTGTAAATCACAGAAATTCCCACTGAGCACATGGAACAACCTCTATGGAGAAACTTTTTGGTTCAGAATGACAAAGCCTTTTTCTCTGTGAAAATCAAAAATTTAGTATGTGTAAATTCTTCCAAAGGGAGTTTATTTATTTTATATTTTTTTCCCCAGTCTTTCCATGTAATGGAAACTTTCCTAGTGTTTTGCTGGTTTAATATCAAGATTTCTAGATCAACTACAACAATAATGGAATTTCCCTGCTTTTATTGTGTTTTATGCACACAATAGCAAGCAAACTGAAGGTCTGACTTGATATCCTCAGCAAGACATGGGACCAAGTTCAAAGGCCTGTTAAAACCCAAGTCAAACTATATGTCTGAGATATTTGGCCCTGTCCCCTGCAGCTGTGAGGCTTCTGTGCAGAGTAACTCCAAAATGCTGAAGGGGATGTGACTATGTCTTAAATAGCTTTCCAAATAGAAACCTTTGCTCATATGTTTGGGAGAGAATGTTTCTACAGAACCAAAGCACCATATGCTTTGATTTGCCATTATATGACTTGGAAAATATAAGTAGAATTACATAATGTTACATAAGCATTTTCCTTGCCTGACTGATAGATTTCCCCTATACGCACTTTAAAATATTGGGGGTTTATTTCTTTAAGTCTCAGATCTGATACTTGAAATATTTTTTTTTCCCAATTCGCGGAGGTCATAAAAAACTAGATTCTCTGCTATTATAAATTAATTAAATTACAGAGAAGACCAGAGAGTTACTACAGGTGCAGAAAGGCTTTCCCTGCCTTCCTAACTTCGCCAGTCTTATTATCTGGCATGACAAATTTCTGACAATTGACTTACCAGCTTTTCAGTAGCTCTGGCCAGTCATTCTTCTTAGTGAAAATCAGCCAATCCTTTTTTAACATGGAATTAATGAAGTGATGAAAATTTGCATCAGCAAAGGATTTATCACAGAGCCTTACTACTGAATTAAAGGTATTTATGCTTCCATAAATACCAACCACTGTTGATAATCCAAGACTTGAAGTCTTAATTCTGTCACTTTATAGTTACGCTTGTAGAGAATATGAATGAGAGATATTTTACATATTTAGTTTAAAAATGCTTATTTTGTTCCTCCAGTAAAGAGAAATGATTACTTGAGCAAAAATTAGAATCATGCTAATTGGTGATCTAAGAAATCTAGTGGATTTATGCAGAAGGTTTTCATAGTGTGCAATAAAAAGGTATTCTGATATCCCTAAAACTTCCTTTTATCTTTGCATCGTCTATACAGAGTAATCAAGAGTCAAATGCCAATATGCATAGGGCCAAAAAGGCCAATGAATCCTCCTCTTCTTCACTCACCCTGAGGTCTTCATTTCACTGTAACAAGTGAAAGTCAGAGGTAATTCGTATGGTCTGACACCTGACTAATAACCTATATTTTAGAGCCTGTGTTGTCATTGTGAACCTACTCAGGAAATCCCTAGTCCCAGAAATAACATTCCTAAAATAAATACTGAGCAATTATTCATTTTTTCAGTTGGATTGGGTGTATGCTGTGGGGTGTTGTTATTGTAGACTGTTCACTCTTGTGTTTTAAAAAAACCCACACCTGGATTTGTGCTCTTCCCGTTGGATGTTGGCAATGTCTTTGTAAAGTATTCCTAGGAAGAGAGGGAGAGCATGCAGGTAGGCAGTGATATAAGGACCAGACACTACCTGTACTCTAATTAAGCCAGATCAGGAGACAGTGAGCGCTTCTGCACTAATAATCAAAGACAAAATGTCATAACTGAACTATTTCTTGTCCTCGTCCAAGGAGAGAGGACATATACAAATAGTCCTGAAAATATATGGAAACTTACTGAGAAAGCCCTTCCTATAAGAATGAATGTTTGTTATTTTTATATTGGGGTGGTGGTCTGAAAAGATGCTTCTGGGTACCAAGAGAAGGGAGGATGATGTGGGGATGTACCCACTGGCAGCCTGAAGTAACTTGGAGTGTGATAGAGAATGCCTGGTCTTGACTGTGCAGATTCTCAAGCAAGTTTCCAGTGCCTCACTTTCTTTTTGTTCCTCACATGAAAGAATCACTCTTCCTATGAACACACGTGATTAGAGGTGAGTATTTAGAAGCATTAATTCATGGTCTTTGTGAGATCTCATTCCATCCTCACCCCACCCCAGAGCATTTAAACCTTCTCTCTGCCAAAATATAATAAATTGCAGGTCTGGCCCCTAACGATTCCTCATCTGGGAAGCCAGGGATGAGGGCAATTTATCTCCTAATGATTAAGCCTGCAGAAAAAAGGGTGAGTTGACTGAATGAAATTACTACCCATGCATTATTCAGCCACCTGTGGGGAGTTTTACAGGAGAACAGAGAGAGGCCAGCATCCCAGATCAAGTGGGTTCCTCTGGGATGGGCAACCCATGCCAATCCCTGTGGGGAGTCATGGGGCTGTAGATGGCAGCAAAGGCTGTGGGATGGGAAGACATAGTCAGAGCAGGTTTCAGGGGCTCCCAGGGAGATGGTGGATGGGTGCATGATGGCTTAAGCTTTTCCAGGCCACAGGAAGAGGAAGGGTGCTCACCCCAGGTTGGGGCTGAGAAGAAGACATCAGCGAGGATCTGTCCTGCAGACAAGAGGAGTGTTACAGAGAGAAGGGGAGAGAAGAGAGAGCTCTGCATTGGTGTGTGCTTGACTGCCCTGTCTGGACTGTCCAAATCCCACCTGTGCTTTGCTCTTGTCAGTGCCTCTCTTGGCCCACATACAAGGCTGGTGCTGTGCGCAGTGGCCAGAGGGCTTTGCTTCCTCCCCAGGTGCAAAGGGACCTGTCCACTGCTCAGGGACAGGAGGGGACAGTGGAGGACGTGCAGCAAATCATCTGTTCTGCTGCTCTGCTTTGATAGTTGCTAAATGACTTGTTTTCCCCAGTTTTAATTATAGTGTCCAACTGGATATACAGATGTTAAAATTTTGGTTGTGAGTGATAGTCATGGAGTCTCGCCTGTCCTGCACCTGTAGTGTCTCAGCTTCTGTGGCTGATTTTCCCTTGTCTTTTCAGTCAGAGAGCCAACAGGTGGGACAGGGTGTTCTACGGTGAACTCCCTGATATTTGCTCCTACAAAAGACAGGGTTCCTAGCTGAACTGGGACTGGTGATCAATGTGTCACGTCTGGCATGTGAGGCTGCACAAGACTTTCAGGAGCATCATTCTTGCCTATCCTGGTTTAGGGGTAAACTCTGCTGACTGTCCTGACTGATGGGTCAGCTTTGGTGCATTATGCCTATGCTATACCTTCCCTGCAGGGTAACCAAGCTGGGAGCCATCTTATCATTTAAATCCAGAGGGTTGAGAGATGCAGGGGCATGCATCCAGATAAATGCTCCTCAGTGAACTCAGATGTTGGCCTGATGCTGACCATGGTGTCCCAGGAACTGCTGCTGGGGAGCAGAGAGAATTTACCCACTTATCTGCTACTGTACAAACTCTCTGAACTGTCAGTTGCACTGCCCTAGAAAACTGATCAGGGGCCAGAATGTGTATTTGATAATATGGAAAGCTGTATTTTCCTCTTGGACAATCCAATGAAAGTTCCACATGCAGTCTCCAGTGAAATCACCTTAAATTTTTTTCTTTACTCTCCTCCTAGCTTTAGCTGATATAGAACTGGGACAGAGGGTGTGCACAGGTGCTGGCAAGTGACAGCCGTAGGGCTTTCACTGAAGTAGCATTACCTGGCAGGCTGAGTGCAAGCCACCTTTAAGCCATGCCAGCTGGCTGTTTTGAGTCTGGGAGATAGGCAATGCCTCTAGGGTGCTAAAAGTTTATGAATTTTCTTTATTTTGATTAAAAAATATATTTTCTTTGTTATTTGATCTTCATTTATTTATGATAATAGAGAAACCAGTGCCCTTTGCTCCAGCAAGATGTGAGCAAGTTTTGAAAAGTAGCGGGGTTCTGATGTCTTTCCATAGTGAAATGTGTCTTCTATGTCCTTGTCTTGTAGTATGGCAAATGCTTTTGGCCACTGATCAGGATCAGGAAGGGTTTTTCATCCCAGAGCAGTGAGGAAATCTGTTTGACTATGGGTGAATGAGAAATGGCAGTGCTGTGGGAAGTAGGTTGGCATCTCAGTACCAGGAATGGATGGCAATCCCAAATGGCTGCTCCAGTGCAATGTGTAGCCTCATCCCCTGTGAGTCAGACCTGCCTCATACCCGAATTTCCCTTGAGCAACTCTTAAATGGCATATCATGTCACTGAGACTCATGCAGCTACAAAACTCATCCTAGCTGAAAATGGGCAAGGAATGCTCTGGGGTCTGTCACTGAGCCCTTCTGTAACACCCTGTGGACTTGCATGACAGGGGTGGGTGTTGGTGTCACATCAGTATCTGTCCACACTTACTGGAATTTGTTGAACTGAGGGCCATGTGAGGGCTGGACGGATGTATTGTAGTATGAGAGCAAAAAGAAATGGTATTGCACCCATCACCTCTGATGCATGAATAATAGAGAGTCTTCATTTACAGGATGTGGGACAATTGTTTAATTATCTCAGTGTTTGCTGGTATTTTTCTTCTTTTTTGTCACATTTTAAAGCAGTGTGTTTAAAAACAAGGTAGCAGGAGATGGAGTGAGTCCATGGAGCCCTCATGCCCACTCCTGGAGTATGGATCTCCACCAAGAGTGACCTCCAAGAGCCATTCCCAGGGAACATCACCTTTCCCACCTTCATGCCCAGAAGTGCCATGGGATTTTTATTCACCTATTCAAAGGACCTTTGAAGGAGACGGCCAGAGCTAAGGGAGAGCTAACAAATGATCCCTCCTGCTCCTTCTTGCCCTCCCAGCAGCCTGGGGGCCATGTGGTTTTAATTAATCAGTCGACTCACGTAGCGACACTGACACAAATGGCACCTGCTGTCATCCTGTCCCACGTGAATGCTGGTGATAAATGGCAGGGGTTGTGCTGGCCAGTGATTCCAGTTGGCCGAGCAGAGATGGATGCTTGTGTCCCTCTCTGTGACGGAGGAGTTAATCACGATGAAGAGTGAACATGTAGGGCAAGCAGCTCCAGCCTGGTCTTCCAAGGAGGCTGCTGTGGTCCAGTTCACAGAGAGACCTTCCAGTGGTTTAGAAAGGTGCAAAAGGTACCAAATTCTCCCTCATGTGCCAGCAGCTGGATTTGGTGCAGGTCAGTCACATTTTAGAGGATGTTTTAAGTAGCTGCATATGGGAGGCTGGTAGCTGCTCCTCATCCTTAGCCCCTCCTGGATGCCATGTGCTATGAGTTCCTCTTCCAGCAGAAATGTCCTGGCTCGTGTCACCAGGCATGCAGCTCTGCTCCAGCCTGTGGGAGGCAGAGACAATTCTTCTGCCAGGCAGGACTTAAAGGTTCCTCATAGGAAATGGTCATTAGGTATATCTTCAGGTCCTGCTGACCCAAAGGGTTTTCTTGGTCCATTTAATACATCCAGAGGGACGAATCTGGGCTTTCCAAGCTCCCTGAATCCACCATTGCTCCTTTCAGTCAGTACTGTCAGTACTGTGAGCACAGAGTCAGTACTGTCTCACTGTGAAATCCCAAAACTCCCTCCACCATGCATGTACTGTCTAGGACAGGAGATTCTATAAACAGGAGTGTGACTCAGCTCAGAGCCTGTTGTGAGGTGATGCAGCAAGGACTGTCTCCAAGCCTGGAGTATCAGAAAAAGGGTCAATGCCATCAGATGGTCACATACTCCTCGCTGTGTTTAGCCAAGGAGACGTGCTGGTCTGTGTCAAGCATCTGCATGGCTCTCAGGCCAATACTTCTCCCAGCACCTGATCTCAGGCACTGCTCTCAGTGACAGTGACTAGTAACAGTAAAATGGAGCCAGGCCAGAGGGCACATATGCATGTGCCCAAATTTCCCTTTGCAGAAGTGTTTTACAGGTATCAGACACTCAGGTGTTGTGGTATCTGGTGGTGGAAATGATATGGGGGCAGGAGGAAGAGTGTAGTGGGCAGAGAAAAAACAAGTGAAATTCAACAAACGCAAGTGCAAGGTCTTGCACCTGGGGAGGAACAACCCCAGGCATCAGGACAGGGTGAGGGCTGACCTGCTGGAAAGCAGCTCTGTGGAGAGGGCATGGGGTCCTGGTGGACAACAAGCTGTTCATGAGCCAGCATCCTTGCATCCAAGATCAGGGGTTTCCTGGGCACATTAAGGCACATTGTCAGCAGGTATGGGGAGGTGATCCTGCCCCTCTCCTCATCCCTAGGGAGGTGTATCTGGAGTGCTGTGTCCAGTTCTGAGCTCCTCAGCACAAGAGAGACATGGAGCTCCTGGAGTGGATCCAGTGGAGGACATCAAAGATGGTTAAGGGACTGGAGCATTTTTCTTGTGAGGAAAGGCTGAGGGAGCTGGGTCTGTTCAGCCTTGAGAAGAGATGACTGAAAGGGACCTCATCAGCATCTACCAAGGATCAGCTCTGTGGGAGTTGTTTTGTCTGTTTTGTAAGGTACTGGATGGGGATACAAAGTCCAGAGCACAAAGCCTTGCTCTCTGGTGCTCAGACTGGCTGCAAAATCTCCAGACTCTCTTTCAGACCCAACCTACCAGATAAAAAAAGCACAAAATAGTTCCACTGAGGGAATCATTGGAGCCTTCTCCAGCAGCCAAGGAGAGCACTTTTAATGTCTGCAGTGTCCTGGTGGCTATGCTACATGACTGAGAAGCTCACATTTGAACTGTTATTGACTTCTCCAGAACAAATTCAGCAACTCTTATTAAGGATCTCATTCTTGACGTAACTTCATAGTTATTGAGAATAATCTTCATAAATGATGTTATGCTTCCGTGTAATCTCATCCAATAAATCTTACTGTATCAGCTATGCTTTTTTTAATGGGGAATTGGTACAGTGTTCCTTATTTTACTGAAAGCAGACTCTGAAAAGCCTCCTAAGCCCAAACTTATTTTCAGTCTGTGCTGAGCAGTATGATTTAACACTGAAAATACATGCTTCTGTCTTAAGTTTTTGACAGAGCAATTTGATTGTGAAGAAGTGTCCAGTCTTTTCTGCTCTGACAGCTCTTTGTACAGGTCCGTGTGTCAGTGCACCATATGGGGACATTACCCAGACTGGGGTCACCAGGGCGACCTTCACTCATCACTCTGCCATCGAGCTGGACATGCAGGGAACTGGAGATGCTGTTTGCATGCCAAATGAGATCAATGTTTCCAGTCTTCCCTCTTCTGCTTTGGGACCCATTGATCACTGTCAGTGAGTATCTGCTGGGTGTCCCCTGAAATAAAGCTTTTCTCTGTTGCTCTCTGTCCAGATTCCATCAAGAGCTAAACACTCATTTTGACTTCAGTGATATTTGGATAGTTTTCTTTGAAAAAGAGAAAATAAGACACATTAACTCTGCTCCAAATCCCCAGAATAATTAGAAATAATATCAGTAAAAATGGTGGGGTTGACTTGAGGATGAGTCATGCTGCTCTAGGGAGAGAGGAGCAGGGTTTGATTTGTGATGCAGTTGCTGTGAAAAAGTGGGGGAGCACACATTCCTCAGGCAGCATTGCTGGTCCACATCCATGGACCAGCTTGGTTCTTCCACTGCCTTCTCAGGCTACAGCTCCTGGCTGCTGTCCAAGATGAAACACAAGATCATGCCTTGGACTAAATGTTCCACATCTCCCTATCCATGTGAAACGGAAAGCTCCTTCTATCTTCTTACTGCTTCAGAACAGAAGTTGTTGAACCTCAGTGCTGGGTGTGGGCTGCCCAGAATTTTGCTATTAACTTTCTTTGTGCCGATGAGAGCTGAAGAAAATTTTGAGATATGTGGTTGATGCTGACCTCCATAAGTGCAGAGATGTCCCTGCCATCTCAGAGGTGACTCCAGAAGAAGCTGACAGACAGGATTAGAATTGGATGGATACCTGTCATTTCCAGCCTGCAGCAACCCCTTCCAGAAAACGGTCAAATTTTTGCTTGGAAAGTGGAAATGGAAAATGGAATGAGTTGGTAGGGTTTACTCAGATTTCAGTGATCACACCTGTTTTCACCCTAGGGCACAGCAGTCTTGTGGAGCTATGTTAACAGCATTGTTTGTGTTTTCAGCAGAGACCTTGATGTGTCTTGATTGTGGAAAATGAACTCCTCCTTCAACCACTTCGGTGTTCCTGGGGGCAGGAGTGATGTGGTTTTTTTGGACCAAATTTTTTGGTAATCAACATTCATCATTAGCTACTTGAGAGAAAAGTTAGAGGCACGTTTGATCCCTTAATAGCTGAGCTTGCTTCATATTTTAGAGAGATCTCAAAACATTTAAGATTAAAGCTGCAAATGTGTGTAACTAGAATTTCCCAGGATTTCCCACAAAGCACATTCTAGTCTTTTCACTTTGCACAACTTCTGAACTGTGAGCTTACTATAAAGAACATTGTAAATCAACATTTATGCCTGCAGAAAGATAATTTAGTACTCTAGCACATTAAGTATTTTTCTCAAGCACTGCCACCAAAGCCTGTTTAATGAACTGAAGAAAAGTTCTCCCCAGGAGGAGGGCAAAATTTGGAGAATTGACATTACTGGAGCAAATTCTTTACTTAGTCAGTATGGCCATGTGTCACAGTGAGAGGGGAGGCACTGCCAAGACTTCCTTTCATACAGCTCTTGTTGACCACTCAGGTGTCACTTCATTATGCTATTTTTGTTCCTTCCAAGAATATGATGAATTTTTTTGAGATCAGAAGAAATCAAGAACTGGTACAGTGCTGCCTTTGTTATCATCTCCTGAGCTATGCATGACAGGGGAGTGAAGCATGACTATAGAAACATTTCTGACCTAAATTGAGAAGATTATAGAATCCTGAATTTCAGTTCTTTGTGCAAATCTTGTGGCTATGACAGATTCCAAGAGTTGAACTATCTGTGTTTCTATTAAAGGAGTCTCGGGTCTTTTATTCCTCCATTATAGGTTCCCTATTTGAGAGACTTAGGTTTTGTTTTCCTGGAAGTATTTAAGATCTGGTTGGACAGGGCTTTGAGCAACCTAATCTAGTGGAAGATGTCCTTGTCTATAGGAGGAAGGTAGGACTAAATGACCTTTAAATGCCAATTCCAACCCAAATCATTCTATGATTGCATGATTTTCAGTGAATCCAAACATCCACAGGTTCTGTCACTTTTAAGCCATGAATTTTTATCGAAATACACCTTTACATCACTTTTTCCCTGACTTCAAACTTTGGTAGATCTGTGTTTTGGCACTGTTTACACAAAACCTACTATAAATATACAGCTGCTCCCTTGGTTTCTCCACAGTATTTTTACTTTATTATGTTTCCCAGATGTATACATTTTAAAATCCCTTGTCACGTTACTATCAGACCCAGGGGGAAGCACAGACCACTGTGTTAAGTCACACAGCAGCAACGAGCCAAGTAATACTCAGTGGTTCATGGATGTGCCAATTAAGAGTGCATCTTACTTTCTCAGTCTGGCTGCATTTCTCATTCAGGAGGGTCTGATTGTTTGCTTGCAATTATTTAGTGAGTCTAATGAGGCTGAAGAGAGGTCAGATCACCTGTAAATATCTTAGAAGTCTGGAAGCAGATGTGATTTTTTGTCTATAAAATTTAATGTTTCAAGGACTTTAAGGAAACTTTAAGGTAAAACAAAAAAATTTCCCCAGAGTCATGACTGTGCAGACTGAATATAAAGACAATTGTCTCCTAGTCCCCATAACCTTTGGGACTCTGGAAAGAAACTGCCTGCCAGAATTAAACACTTGTTGCATTCAGTCTGTCACTTGTAAAAGTCACCCAGTCACCCAGTGCTGCCATTTCTAAATAGATACTAATATGCTAATATTTTTGTTCATCATGCCCTGTCTGTAGACTTCACTGCTGGGAAAAAAACCCCACAGAGATAATGATAGTTTTTTACTTAGGCCACAGGTGGTTTCCTTGATGTTTGTGCAAAGTTTCAATTGATTTTCCTAGAAGAAGTACCATGACCCTTTCTTGTGTTTATCAGTCACAGTAAACTGTACTTTATACAAGACTGAGGTTACAAAGATTGTGGCTCTCTATGGTATGTCCTGGGAAGGGTTCCTATCCCAGGGAGTTAAGTGGAC
>WAAG01079837.1:5297-17692 GCA_013390105.1 Tichodroma muraria
CCGCAGACGGGGATGTTGTGACCCAAGTGCAGGTGTAACCTATTTCCTCGGACACCAGTTCCCACTGCTCCAGAACGTCTGGGTTTTTCTAGCGATGCCTCCAGCCCGGCGGCCGAAGCGCCTCCTGCCCCCGCGTTCCCGGCGGGGAGCGGGACCCGAGGCAGGGGGCGGAGCCCGCGCCCCTCGCGCTCCTCGGCCCATGGGACGAGCCCGCGCCACCAATGGGGAGTCCCGGAAGGGGCGGGGCGCGCCGGGGATTGGCTGAGGCCGCGGGGCGGNCCCCGGCGAGGGAGTGACCCCGGCCCCGTAGGTGGGTGCATTCCTTCCTTATCGTGTCAGGGATCGGCCCTGGAAGGGAGCCAGTCGTGTGGGCTAGGGGAGCGACGAGCCTCCTTCCCCTCAGATCGCTTCTCAAAGGAAGCCTACGTGGGGAGGAGTAAAGGAAATGGCCTTAAGGCGAGATAGTGGAGATTCGGATTAGATGCGAGAAATTGTTTTTTTCGCTGTTGGTGTGGTCAGGCGTTGGAACAGGTTGCCCAGGAGGTGGTGGATGCAGAGGGTATGGCCAGGCTCAGTCAGTGTCCAGGTAATGGATCAAGTTCGTCGTGATGAGGCACATGGAGCCGGGAAGTCAGTCCATAGTTCAGATTATAGGATGATGATCTTTAATATACGAAGTATTTGACGAGATTGAAAGAAAGCTACAGTGAATGATCCACAGAGAGAATTAGCTGTTGCCTACTAAATCATTCTCCATTCCCACTCATTTAGATAGGATTATTGTCTTCTATGGTATAAATTACATAGATGGAGCAAGGACTCTGGGCAAAAGCAGCTGATTGACAAGGTCCAGTACAAGTTCTGTTACAGCAGTCACAATTTTTCAAATTAAGAAAGGCAGTTAAGTTACAGAGGTTTATGAGAATGTAGTGTGATTTTTTTTTCCTCTTACATCTACATGTAAGTAATAAGCTATATATTATCTGTGCATCTTAAAAGAAATTTCCAGTTAGCAAGAAGGTTAATGGATTACTTTGATATGAGTATTTTGATTGTTTCACTGAATGTAAGTTCATAGGGAATTAATTGGTGAAAATTTTTTGCTTCCTCTCTTTACACCCCCAAATTTCACGTGGTCTGAAGTCTATATAATAGATTTTAGTGACTTTTATTTGTGATTCTCTTGTAGAGGCATAAGACTTACTGAGAACCAGCTGGAGTAATGGGATTCATTTTTTTTTCCTACAGGACATCATGGCAACCCATCAGGAGAAAAAACTTGCTGAGAGAAGAAAACACCAAAGCATGCAAAATGATACTGAAGCATCTCAAGGCCAGTGGGGAAGAGCATGGTGAGAGAAGCTGATGACCCTAAATAGTCCTTGTAATTCCAATTGCTTCATTCTTACTCTTAGAGATGCTGTATTCCTTTAAAACTTCCCTCTGTTAATAGCAGTTTTTTGTGTCGCCCTGCTCTGGAAATCTCACGGGTAATTTGCTGTAGCAACAGGTGCTGATGAAGAGTTCTTCAAGTTTTTTAAGGCAGAGAGTTTGCGAGATAGTTTGATAGTTTGACTTGCAAAAAAGAAAAGCAAATCATAAAAACTGGTAGAATTTCTGGTTCCTTCAAGGAAAGAAATATTTCCTGAGATTTGGAATACAGGCATCCTGGCATCTGTGGCACTCCCAGCTGACAAGTCCTGCTGTAGTAAGATTTATGACTCATGTCCCAGTTCTCAAACAGTCGGGCAGGTATTACAGGTGTTGTACTGCAGCTGGGAACGTAACAGTGGCACAGTAAGTTCAGCGTATGGCTGTCCAAGGTCTGTCTTTTCCATGTTTCCAAGCTTTGCATCATGTTCTTGCGATTCCATTATCACTTCCCACTGAATACTTCACCAGTTAGAGCCATCAAAAAACGTGAAGTCTGTATTAATAATCTGGTTTTTGGAGGGGAGATTTTATCTAATCTCTTGCTCTGATCAACTAGCGTAGTTTTAGAACAGTTTGTGGCAGATATGTTCCATGTTGAGTTTTTTATGGCTGTTTTGACCCCCAGACATGTCTGTGCCCTGAACACATTTTCAGTTTTCATCCAGCTAAATCTAGAAGGCCCACTGAAAAAACTGTCTGATGTAACTCATGTATCTGAAACTTGGGGGAACAAAATGCTCTGTTTTGGATTACAGGGAGGTGGACTGGTTTTCCTTGGCAAGCATCCTTTTCCTGCTCATGTTTGCACCACTGATTGTGTATTACTTCATCATGTCCTGTGCCCAGTACCAGTGCTCTCTGACTGATCCATTCCTGGACTTGCTGACGGGGAATAAGCATCTGTCTGACATCTGGAATAGCACTCCCATGCTGACCTATAGGGCTGCTGGCATTTATTCCCTTTGGGTCGCTTTCCAGGTACATTACTGAGTTATGAACTGGATGCAGTGTCTGGTTTCTCCCACAGCTGTTGGATGAATCCTTTTGCACAAAGGATGGTGGAATGTTGCACTGGCATTTACTCTTTGGTGTTTCAGAATTTCCAAGGCGTTTTGGAATCCAAATGAAGCCTGTGTACTTGGAAAATAAGTATATAGGGAATATACACAAATATTCCTTGTGCGACGTATTCCTTAATAAGACTTTTAAGAAAAAGCAGCTATATAACAACAATACGCATTTGTTTTAAATTAATGCACAAGAAATAGATGAAAATAAAAGGACGAGGACCTGAATGTAGTTACCAACTGTCCTGCCTCCCCACCAAAAAAGGATGACAGCCTAACATGAAATACATCTTTAGAGCTGTGTAATAGGTTGATGTATTACTAGTCTAAAATCACAACAGCTAAATATTGCCATTTTGGCTTACCCAATACTTACTAGAAACTTAAGAGAAATGTTATATTTGGTATATGTGTGTAAGGGATAGTGTTTGGGGGGTTTTTAGTCTTGTCTGTATTTACTGTGAATACATTCTCTCTTTTAGGTGGTTTTATACGTGTTCATTCCTGATTTCTGCCATAAATTTCTCCCTGGATATGTGGGAGGTGTACAAGCAGGTGCTGTCACCCCTGCTGGTAAGGTTTTCTTTGGAATAAACGCACACCCAAGAATCTTCTGAAATGATAGTTTTTCTGTTCTTAGAGTCTTTAGTAACCCATGTGTAACCAGAGGAAACGTGGACATAAATGCTCTCACCTTCCTCACATTCAGTTCAAACAAAACTAGGAAGCAATCTAGGTCATCTTTTAGAATAAGTTACAGCATTTCTATCTCTTATAATTAGTAAAACTGTTGATCTTCTAGGCACCACAACAGCAACGGAAAAGTTCTGGTTGATAATTTTGGCACTTAAAATTGTAAGTGGACTGTTGCTGGTATTTGATGAGATAGTTTTACCTGCTCAAGCTCCCTTAACCCAAGGGACTTGGGCAGAATATGTGATGTGAACTGTTACTGGTGGCTTCTTACTCTAGTCAGTTTTGGGGAAAGTCTAAATTCAGTTTTGTGAGGAGAAAAACTCGGCCTAACAAAGCCTAATGGGTACAGCAGCAGAGTCTAATGGAACTTTCAGAAAAGTGCCTGCCTCGAGGTATTTAATTGGGAAGATGAGAGAGAGGTCATTTCATGAGCACTTGATTGACCTTCTGTGTATTCTGTGCATACCCATATTAATTAAAAGCTGTATTAATGCAGGGTCACTAACACTCCATTTTTTCTTCATATTTTAGGTGTCGTGAATAAATATGAAATCAATGGGCTTCAGGCCTGGATCATTACCCACGTGCTTTGGTTTGCAAATGCTTCTTGCTTCCACTTCTTCTCACCTACCATCATTTTTGACAACTGGATTCATCTTCTGTGGTGTGCCAATATCTTGGGATATGCAGTGTCCACGTTTGCAATGATTAAAGGCTACTTTTTCCCTACCAATGCCAAAGACTGGTACGTGAATTTTAGTAATGAGAGAATACTAGGTATCAGAGATTAAAACTGTTAAATAAAAATGGGATCTATAAATTGTTTGATGGAATATATTTCACTGGCACAGAGAGCTAGGCCAGTGTCTGGCAGTGGTTCTTTGCTTCACCAACACCATGGCCTGTGTTTCATGCTGCACACCATGGGACTGGCAGCCTCAGTGTCACAGATACACCCATCCTAAAAATAGTTACTCTTAGGCTGTTCAGGAGCGTTACCAAGAGTAAACTCGGGTACTTCTAAAATTCTACCTTTTATGTCTATTAATGTAACACTTCAGTCAGGTTAGTTTGTGTTACCTTGCACAGCGTTACATGGTTTTATGACTTTCATTATCACAACATCAAATTAATCTGAATTGTGTAGTCCAAGGAGCAATTACCTGTGTTCGTATATAACTCTGTACATTTCTAATTTTTTTTTTTATGTTTTACAGCAAATTCACTGGAAACTTCTTTTATGACTACATGATGGGGATTGAATTTAACCCTCGAATTGGGGAGTGGTTTGATTTCAAGCTGTTCTTCAATGGGCGCCCTGGGATTGTGGCCTGGACTCTAATCAACCTTTCCTTTGCTGCCAAACAACAGGAGCTGTACGGTGAAGTGACAAACTCCATGGTCCTTGTCAATGTCCTCCAGGTAAATTCCCAGGAGGAAATTAAGAAACCAGTTTGGAAATAAGCTAGTATGAAAGTAGGAATAAAACTCCTTCCGTGGAAATGAAACGGAGGCGTTTTTTCCTGGCCTGAAACAAGCTCATGTAGTGATGGGACTTCTTTGGATTTATTCCCTGATCTGTATAAATGGAAGCCTCCTCAATAGAAGCTCTATCCCTCCTCTTTGTAAACCTGTTACTCTAAGCTGAAGAGAGACCAGGGTGGTCAGTTGTGAATTCACTTCCCAAGCATTTGTCCTTGAGTTGTACACTTGCCTTAGTCATCCTACTATTGCTTTATCTGCCTAGAGAGATAGATATTGTGAATCCAGGTAGGTTGTATTTATGTGATAGTTCTTCTTAACCGTGTTCAGAAATGTCTGGTTTTGAAGTGCTGGCACAAAACCACCAGTGAATTTTCAGATCACATCACAAGGCAGCAGAGACATTAAGCTGACAGTGTTAAACAGGCTAGCTGGTGACAGTGCTCTGTTATTAATGTGAAATTATTGTGTTGCAGGGCATTTATGTTCTGGACTTCTTTTGGAATGAAGCCTGGTACTTGAAAACCATTGATATCTGCCATGATCATTTTGGATGGTATTTGGGCTGGGGAGACTGTGTTTGGTTGCCTTACCTCTATACTTTGCAGGTAAAAACGTGTACACTGTCTGTTTGGGCTAACAGGAATGAAACTTCCAGAAACATTCTTTCTAGCAGTTTAATTTGTACCTTAAACATTTCTATGTAGTTGGACTGTTGAGAAACTGTTGCAACACTCTTTTGTACCAATTCTCTTGTAGGAAGGCTTTCTGTCCGTGCATGGATTTGACATATTTTCCTCTCCTGCCCTTCTTTTGTGCCTCTTTCTGTCACTGCTGATTGTGTCTGCATACTTTCCTAAATCCTTTCAATTTCCTTTCTTTTTACTCCTGCTTGTTGAGGGTCGTCTTAGTTTGGAAGACAGGTGTCTGCCAGGAAAAGCAGGAGCCTCCCTTGGAATGGAGAATGCAAACCTCCTCCCTCCAAATTGTTACAATTTTGAAATTCAGTGGCTCTCAGGCAAAGATGCGAGGATAGAAATAACAACAGTTCTTTACCAGTGTGTGTAACAAGGCAAATAGAACAACAATCACTCTGGCATTAACAACAAACAGAACCAGGGACCCAGTCACGGTTTTCTCCGCCGCTGGCACTTTCCCCTTTGGTGCAGTTTTACTGTCACAGACGGCCGGAGGGAGCAGAAGACCCGGATGCTGGACGAGCTCTATCGGCAGCTCGGCGGCCGCAGCTGGAGCTGTGGAAACGTCCCAGCAAGGCAGGGGGTTCGGGACACGGTGTGGAGAAACCCAGAGCAGAAGTGAAGGAATAGCAGGCGTGGGGCCGGCGGTGGTGCGGCTCCCAGCAGGGCAGGGACAGGCGGGGTTCAGATTTCCCGGGGGTACACGAACAGATGAATTCTCCTCGCAGTAAGGGAGAGACCCGGCCGTCTCTCCTGTGCTAAGAAGTGAACCAGCAATTGGCCCAGCCCCGTCCTTTTCCCGCCTCCAAATCCCGCAGCATCTCTGTCCCGAGGAGAGAAAAACTCTCCCAGAGGAAAGTGTAGCCTGGTGCCACACTTTCCCCGACTTCAGCCATTTCTACTTTCTTAAGTACCTGTAAGTACCCATTAAGTATCCAGTAATTAGTTTCTTAGCTACTTCTGGGAAAAAATTCTATAAGAAAGAAACCCAACCCTCAACCAGGGTCTTTTCCTTAGTGGTGGTTTGCTTGGGTTTTGTTCCTTGGGTTTTTCCTTCCATCGGGTTTGCATCCTTGCAACTTCTCTCTTCTTGTTTCACGAAGAAGTGCAGTTTTGGGGAGAGAATGAAACTCTAGGATGCAGAGTTTTCTAAAAGTTTTGTGCACTTTTACTATTGCAGTAGATTTTTCTACTCCTTCTTCCGGTCTGTTGTGGGTCACTGTAGTCAAGGAATCGGTCTGGCATGCTGAGCCTCTTTTGGAAGTGAAACGGCTGTTTGTTTTTGTGCTCCCCAGGGTCTGTATTTGGTTTACCATCCTGTCCAGATGTGCACAGCTCATGCCGTAGGGGTCTTGATGTTGGGCTTGCTGGGTTATTACATCTTCAGAATGACCAACCACCAGAAGGACCTCTTCCGTCGCACCAACGGCAACTGCAGCATCTGGGGGAAGAAGCCAGAGTACATCGAGTGCTCCTACACGTCCGCGGATGGGACCAAGTACTACAGCAAGCTGATGACCTCCGGATTCTGGGGCTGGGCACGGCATTTCAACTACACGGGAGACCTGATGGGCTCTCTGGCCTATTGCCTGGCTTGTGGCTTTGAGCATGTCTTGCCTTACTTCTACATCGTTTACATGACCATTCTGCTCACCCACCGCTGCATCAGGGACGAGCACCGTTGTAGCAGCAAGTACGGGAAGGACTGGAAGCGCTACGCGGCTGCAGTGCCCTACCGGCTCCTACCCGGAATATTTTAGCTAACGCAGGCTGCAGGAGAAAGAAAAAAAGAAGAAACATACAGGCATGCCGTGTTTAAAGTAAATGAAGGGAGGCACTGAACTGCCCCATTTTTTTAGAAGACTCATTTAATTGGAATACCCCTCTGAATCTCCCCATTTCCAAATTAACTTGGAGCTTAAGAGCTTAAGAAAAGATGCATATATTGAGACTCCTGAGAAATCCCAAAGCTGGGAGGTGGCCTTACCCCTGATAGTAGCAGGGTTCTGGAAGTAGTTTGCAGTGCTTCAGGAGAGAAGAGAAAGAGTTCTGTCATCTCTTTAGAAAAGAAGTTTTCTGATGCAGTTGCTTGAACCTACATCAGAACCTACAACTGGGAACAACTGCAAAGGAGATTTGATTGTTGGTTGCTTGTCAAGAGATGAACGATGGAAACGCTGAACTATGAAGCTGGTCTGAAATAACTGTTATAACCTAAACAAAAGTTTTTGAACTGTTATAAATTAGTGCAATTTTCAGCCCCTGACGATATGGAACATGACCAGCTGAGTTGTATTTTGCTACTGAAACAAGACTTTGTGAAGCTACTGAGCTGTGCTGGTTGGGCTGGAGTAGAGTTAATTTTTTTCATAGTAGCTGGTGTGGGCGCAATTTTGGATTTGAGCTGAGACAGTACTGGTAACACAGGGATGTTTTCACTACTGCTGAGCAGTGTTTACACAGCATCAAGGCCTCTTCTGCATCTCCCCCCACACACCAGGGAGTGGGCTGGGTGGGCACAAGGAGTTGGGAGGGGACACAAGCAGGATGGCTGACCCCAGCTGACCCAAGGAATATGCCAGGCCATATGGCATCGTGCTCAGCACATAAAGCTGGAGGAAGAAGGAAGTGGGGGATGTCAGGAGCGATAGTATTTGTCATTCCCAGTTGCCATTATATGTGATGGAGCCCTGTTTTCCCAGGGATGGCTGAACTTATGCCTGCAGGTGGCAAGTGGGGAGTAGATCCCTTACTTTATTTTGCTTGTGTGCAGTTTTTCCTTTACCTGTTAAACCGTGTTTAGCTCAACCCATGAGTTTTCTCCCTTTCCTGATTCCCTCCCCCATCCCACTATGGGATGGGAGTGAGCAAGCAGCTGTGTGGGGCTGAGTTGCCAGCTAGGGTTCAACTGTGACAGTCCTTTTTGGTGCCTGACATGGAGCTCAAAGGGTTTGAGATAAAAAAAATGTTGGCAGCTTTGGCTGGAATGTGCTGGGTTGGATTTACAGCTGTTGGTGCTGTTGGGTGGTCAGGCTCCTGTGCTTGCCGTGGGGCTCCTTAGGGGGTTCATTTTGGTTTTGTTGCTGGCTGTGGTGCTTCTCCTCTCCCTGTGCTGTGCCTGGGGACACTTAGGTGGCAGCCCTGGTGACACACCTGGGCTGGCAGGCGGCCAGGGCATGGCTGCAGTTTCTGTGCTGCTGGAACTGCAGTGTGAGCTCAAGTCGAGGGAGCTGTGACCTGTGGATGAGCCCAGACGGGAACAGGACACCCCCAGGCGTCAGTGGCAGGGACTAAGCCCTTGGCAGAGCAGGAGCCACTCAGAGCATCTGTGGCCATGGTTATGTCCATATCCAGGGAGGGAACGTGGCCCAAGGATAAACCTGAAGCACCTGTGGCTGTGGGTGAGGCCGTGCTCAGCAGGTTCCCCTTGAAACATCAGTGCCTGTGCATGGGGTTGTGCTGGAGCCCCTCAGAGCCAAGGCCACGGATAAACCCCTGCCAGAGCAGTTACAGCCTTGGAGGCACTGCAGCCGTGGGGAAGGCCACATCCACTTCTTCAGTGCGGGTGGAAAACTTCATTCCCTATAGTTTGTATAAAATCATGTTTGAAAAAATTTAAAGTTCTAAATTCTTAGATTGAGGACAAATAAAATACTGCTAATTTTCCTTCAGCTATTTCTTGTTACATGGTTCTCTTTCAGAGTGACTAAAGGATACAAAAGGAGCTCTTCAAAAAGTTTCATTTCAAGAGCTCCTTGGAATTATGTTTTCCAAGGTGAACCAAATAAAAAGAAATAGGGATCATGGTATGAACTATGCAGTCTGTAACAGGCTTGGTAATATGTTTAAACTAAACCACTTTTTTAAAAATTATTGCATATAAAAATACTGTTAGTTTTTAGAGTAAATATAAAAATGTAAATTGATGTTTTGTAGAAGCAGCTGAATGCACTGATCTTCATGGCAGGTTTGGATGAGAGGTCTTGGGGGGTGTGGGTTTTGGTTGTGTTGCAGTCATCCTGGAGAGGATGGTCTGGGCAGGAGAAAAAGGGTCTCTGCAAACCTAGAGAACAAATATATCTTGTAGCTGGGCTTTGTTTCAGGGCTGGATGTACACACATCCTTTTCTTATGTAGCCTTGGAAATTGCACTGCCCCTTTGCTGTTAATGCCAAGGTTATTAAAATATTGCAAGATAAGCTGGACTCTTAAATCATGGTAACCTTGCAGAGCACAGTGTGGTCCCTTCTGTTCCCTGAGAAATCTTGGATGTTTTGTGGAATAAATTGCCCCTTCAAGACCAATAAAAAATCCACTTTAATCTATTCTGTAAACTTCATCCTAACATAAGCATAACTGGGTGAGCAGTGCTCCAAGAAGTGTCCCACTAATGTCACCCTTGAAAACTGGAATCTGAAGGACCATCAGCTTGCTCATCTTTGTGCCTGGGTCACTTTGTTTTATGCAGGGCTGTGCTGTTAAATTTGTTTCTTCCAGAATACAAAAAAACAAACAAACAAAAAAAAAAACAAACACCAAAAGACCCCCCCAACAACAACAAAACAAACAAAAAACTGGATGATTTCATGGTGTGTGTATTGGATTACCTTTTGTCCTGGTTGGTATTTCCTATTAATTGATATTCTGTGGTCAATATCACCTATCAAGTTTGAAGATCTTCTATCCAATATCTATAGTGTGCTGGGAATTTCAAATATAGAAATGTCAATATTTGCAAAATGGTACTTATTTAACTTATGTTAAATAAAACAAAATGGGAAAACACAGCAAAATCTTCCAGTAACTACCTGGAGCAGTAACCAAGTAGTTTGGTTGGATTATTCTAGGAGGAAAAGTTTCAAATGCTCACTTGAAGAGGGCACAAGAGGCTGACCAACTTCCTGCTCAGCTTTAACTTCCTAACTGCTTGAGATCTATGTAAGGAAAAAAAATTACATCCCAGTGTTGTAGTGTATAACCTTTATGGATTGTCATTTTTCAACTTATGATGGAATGGAGTGGGGAGAGGGAAACTTGAAGTACCTCTGGGAAGGGAGGATGCCTTCACACATGGAAAAATTTCTCTGCCACAAATGGCATTTCTGAGATCAGGCAGGGCTCCACTTGGGCAGCATAAGGGTGGTTGTAATGGAATGGGATTGCTCGGTTCCAGTTTTACTCTGACAGTGGGAATGACAGCAGGAGAATGTGCTGTTGCCTCGCAGTGGCAGCCAAACTATTTTCTGCTTTTAATTTCCAGTCTAAGGTTCTGATCATGTGGTAACCCAGAGCTGCGCTGCCTAAATTGGTTCTCTTCAATAATGCAGAGTCTTCACTCAAGGTTAAAGTGATGTGCAGTTGAAGACAAAACTGTAATAGCATATTTTTTCTACTTTCTTTCATACAGGATAAAAAAGTCTAAATGTGTGTGTCAACTCAAAAGCTTGCTTTATTTTTATATGACGGCTACAGATCTACTTTATGGCAACTGGACAGCTAATGAAGCTGTTTTTTTAATGATGATATCCAAACTTTTTGTAATGTATTTTCCCTTAAAAATGGAAAAAGTTTTTGCAGTCCAAGGCCATGTAAAATACATGTTTTATTATCTTACCATAATATAAATCAAAACATCAAAAATATCTAATAGGTATATGTTGCAACAGCTACATCTCTATAGAGTAGCATGGAAGCACTGGAAAATCATTACAAGAATAAACCATAGGACGGGTCTCCTGAGTAGAGGAAGTGAAAACAGGAAACAGATGAGTTCAGAAGGTAAAAAGATAAAACAGAGAGAAAAAAATACCCATGTTTTTGCAAAAATAAAAATGGAAAATATGTGTGATTAAGGAAATTAAGAATTGTAATGGATATTTTAAAATTCTAATCTGGACAAATATGGTGCATAATCTACGTTATGAACAAATAAGAGTTGCAAGAGTTAGGAAGCATAATCATGATAAAGGTTTTGAGAAAGAGCTTAAACAAACTTTTTGTCCACCGAGGTTTTTTTGTACAAACTTTTGTAACTCTTCTGTAAAAGAGTTACAGCAGAGTTGATGTATTCATAGCTGGCAGAGAGGAGTCAAGTTATGAAACTTTATTGTTTAAGCAGGATATAGGAAAAAGAAGACCAACAATAAGGCATTCCCAGAAACCAGAAGCACAGCAGCGATTGTCCTGGAGCTGCCTCTTCCCAGTCTCCCAGAATGATGTGGTGGTGTGTCAGGAGAATACCCTTGGTGTGGTGCTGGACAAGATCCTGCAGCAGCAAAAGCAGCTCTGCCCATCCCCAGGGAATTGTCTGGCATCAGCAGTGCATGAGCAGGAAGAGGATGATCTCCATAGTTTGGTTACTTGTGGCAAGAGTCTCCATCCCTCCTCCCAGAGCCTCTGTGAGAGCTGCCAGAGTGCAGATGGAGGAAACCTTTTGGACAGGCCTCTCTTTTCCCTCAGAGCCACCGATATCAGCAAAACCTCCTCATCCCTGAGGATGCAGCTGGCAGGAAAATCCAGAAAGGAAAAATGGAGGCCAAGGCCATTGCAGAAAGTGTTTCCTGTAGCCAGATGCACAGCAGCAATTTCCAAGAGCCAGTTCCCACTCCACGGCTCTGAGAATGATGCCGTGGCGGTGCCACAGAAGACCCTTGGTGTGGTGCTGGACAAAGACCCTCCAGGACCAGTGGCACATCTTGCCATCTCCAGGGCACTCTCAGGCATGAGCAGTGGATAAGAAGAATGAGGACGGACTCCAAACTTCAGATATTCCTGGCAGGAAACTTCAACCTACCCAGAGCCTTGGTGAGATCTGCCAGACTGCAGAAGGAGGAAACCCTTTGGACAGGTGTGTCTGCTCCCTTAGAGCCACAGCTGGCCCCAGAACCTGCTCATCCCTGATGATGCAGTGGCCAGGAGATGCCTGGAAGTAAAAAGGGGAGCCCAACCCTCTTCAAGAAGATATTCTTAGAGGCACGAATCTTGGAAATGTAATAGCTGTGTAATAACAACACAAACAG